>PVJC01022155.1:0-27582 GCA_004026665.1 Murina feae | reverse complement strand
AAAAAAAGAGCTATATTGACATATGTATGTGTATGTTTGATACTTTGTGGCATAATATGAATTTTATTTTCATTTTGAAAAAATTCTTATATTAGACAGCTCCTAACTACCACTTATCTTCCATCTATCTTTCAAGAATATCCACATAGAATATTTATATATTCTTATTTTCTTACTACTGATTGTGTAGTTAACTGTTATTTGATAAATTTATTCCAGGGAATCAATATAGCACCTAAAAAAGGCTAGTACCTAATATAAAGGCTAGTACATAATAAGCACTCAAGGAATGCTGTTAGTGGACATAATATTTAGCTATACCCTCAGTCCAGTGAGAGATTAGCAAACATATGAAACATCAGCATTGAAACACAAAAAGTCTTTTGTGACTATAGATGAGTGAATATCTATCTATCTATCTACTTATCTATCATCTACCTACCTACCTACCTACCTACCTACCTACCTATGCATCTATCTTCCTATACTTTTTTCCATTTATACTTCCAAAATGAGGTTGTTCTATAGATTTATGAGAAAGGAAACCAATAGCGTGAAAGTGACTCTTTAAATAATGCTTGCAGTCATAATTAGTAACCTTTACATTTGTTAGCTGGTTTTCATTAGCATATTCTGACTCTGGAAATAAATCCAACCACTGGTCTAAAAGACACCATGATATCATTATGTTTGTAGAGCACAAGTGTTAAGAACATGATGAATTTGAAAAAAAATTATTTCATATTCTATGTTATTGTCTTACTTGTTATGAGCAAACTAAAAGTTAAACGAAGTAAAATAGGTATGGCTAAGAGAATTGAACTGTAAACTACTTTATTTCGTTTAATTTTAAAAAATTGAACTAGGCCATTAAATGAGAGAGTACCTAAACTCTTCTTGCCAACTCATACCCCATCTCTAGTTACATAGTTATAACTATATATAGTTAGCTAAGTAAACAGAATGCACACAAGATAACATAATAATAAAGTTGACATTACAATATTTTAGCCAATATTTGAGAAACAAAACCATAAAAATGTAAAGATGAGCCAGGAGGGTATGAAGAGAAAAAGACTGATGTAGTAGATTGGACTTACAATAAATTACTATGAATTTACAGTAAATGTACCCATATCCTACTATGACATTATTCATTGAAATTCTCTTCTGGATATAAACAGCATACTTTGAAAATGATATTTATGATTGTATTGATTAAAGCAAAACAGATAAAAAAATGATGCTTTAAATGGTTTTGCCTTAGGCTGCAACTGGACTTGGGGAGCCATTCTATGTTCCCTAACCCCAGGTTTAGACAAACATTTTTCAGACACTTCTCAGACACTCTGTCTCTTCCAGGGTCTAATAAAAGTCACTTTCATGACATTTATAAATCAGTAATTAGAACATGGCTTTTTCTGTCTGCTACTGACTTTATCAGATGGTTCTAGGGTTCTAATCCTTCACTTCCACTGATTGGTTATCATATTTGGGGAAAGCTACTTAAGTTTCTAAAAATAGATATAATCTTGTCAGAATTACTATGATAATTTGTGCAAATTGCTCAGCATAGTCTACACCTGTTATTGGTCACGTTACTGCCTGATTAAATTCCTCCCAGGGTTCCTTAATGTCTTCATAAGACTCAATATCCTTAATATGGCCAGAAAAGCGCCTGCATTTTGGCCCCCATATAAATAACTCTCCACCTTAAGCTCTTACCATCTTGCCTTCCATGTCTCTTCACTGTAACCATACCAACTTATTTGTTCTTTAATTTTTTCACACTCTCAGGCCTTAGTGCTTTCGCTATTTCTTTATTACTCCCCTTTCAAGAATGAGCCCTCATTTCTCATCCTCCAGGAACCTTTCATGAGCCATTTGTGCTGAGTTAGGGCCTCTTCTCTATACCTCATAGCACCTTTTACCTATCTCCAGGGTAGTACATGTCATACAATATTGCATTTTTCATTTTCCTTTCACAAATCTAAACTATAAATTATGTGAAGGCAATAGCTCTTATTATTACTTTTATCCCCAGAACCTCACTCAGAGAATGGCAAATATGTAAGTGTCCTCTACATTTTTTTGCCAAAAGAATGAATATTGCACTGGGTCATTGGTGACTATAGGACTTTTCAGCTAAGTAATTTCAAAGTATTTTCTTTTATATAACATCTAAAAGTATGAGTTGAAATTTAGAGTTAAAACCAAATCGAATTTAGATCAGACATTACTGTTTACTTATTAGACTGGATTGCCTTGTCTAGAAGTTCCAGATGAACACAATTGACTTATTTAGCTTTAGGCTTATCAGTTTGTCTGATAGTGCATTTCTAACTCAATGAAATAATATTCAAAATGTCATACTTTTGAGCAGTTAGGTTAATTTCCTCCTATGTAAGATAAAGTAAGAGAACTGGGTGCAGGGAGGAAAAAGATACAACTGTGACGGGACAATGATGAGACTTTTCCCTGGAGCAAATTGCCTTGAGTTGCATCTTTGGCTTTGTACCTAGCCTAAGTCTTGACATGTGGTCAGAAAAAAATAGTCAACAGAACATAGCAGGAACCGTTATTTGGATATTTTAATCTTGCTTTTTATTATGGAGCTATGCTTTGTGATAAGTACACTCTTGTCCCAGTAATTTCTAGCTTGAAAAGACAATAGTCTCCAGCAGGATTATAAATAACTATCACTGACATTAAATACCCAGGTTATAAGTATTCTTTTTACTCATTAGTTTACTCTCTCAACAACGTGTTCCTTCTTAATTAAACAAGTCAGTGCTTTTTTCACTCTTTTGTTAGATATAGTTGTACCAAAGAATTTCTTATGGATCAATATTGTTCATCAGCATAAAAATAACAAACAAAACATTTGCTCCATGACAGCATTTGAAACCCAAGTAGTTTCATGTTGAGGAAGTGATAAACTAGAGAAAAATCGTAGCCTAATTAGTGGTCTTACCATTAGGATTATTTATTTATTTATTTTTAATTTATTTTAAAAATATATTTTATTGATTTTTTTACAGAGAGAAAGGGAGAGGGACAGAGAACTAGAAATGTCGATGAGAGAGAAACATCGATCAGCTGCCTCCTGCACACCTCCTACTGGGGATGTGCCCACACCAAGGTACATGCCCTTGACCAGAATCGAACCTGGGACCTCTCAGTCCACAGGCCGATGCTCTATCCACTGAGCCAACCCAGTCAGGGCCCATTAGCATTATTAATAATTCAAATGAAAGGACTTGGCAAGATAATGGAGCAATTAACAGTACAGACCACCTCCCTAAAATATTAGCTTAGTTTCTTACCACTTGCATGAATCTCAACAAATGGCTCAGTTTCTCTAGGCTTTTGTTTCTCACAAGTAAAATTAGAAAAATAACACTTGTCTCTTTGAAGGGTGAAAAGTTTAAATGAGATAATATATGTAAATACTTCACATCATTTCTGGTATTTTTAGAGGCTCAATAAACGGTAGCTATTATTGCCATTATTCATAAAAAATTTTATAATAAATTCTCTTTTTGAGTTCTTATCAATGATGATTAGATATTTAGACATTTTTCTAATCAGGAACATTGCAAGAGCCAGCCATATACAAAGAGAGCAGTAAGATGAATATTAAAGCCCCCAAAAGAATTCAGTGGTGGAGGTGGGCTTAGAATGAGTAAGACATTTCAACACATATGTTATATGATGTTGAAATACCTTAGTCCCTTCATCTCCACTTTGGTTGTCAATGTGTTTGGCTATGGAACTAATTTGAATTTCTAATTTAGCCCATGCATCTACATTTAAACTTACAATTGCATGTCAATGGGGTAACTGATATAAGCCAAAGCTACATAATATTGAAATAACTACTAAAATCATTTTCTCATGGCTTTATTCTCTTCCAAATTTCACTAGCTTCATATTATGATGCCAACACTGATGACCATTTAGGCTAACATCACCTATCAAGACTCTGTGTTATAGTGTGATGAATTCTGCATGAAGAGACATATTGGGGTCACATTACATGGATAACAGTAAAACATCAATCAATATGGCCATATAACCATTTGCATGAACAGAATCCTGTTTGATAAGACTATTACAATTTTGGGACGTTAGATTTTTAACTATCAGGACATTAGATTTTCACTATTGGAATGGCACTAAATGAACATCTTACTCTATACCTTGTGTGAAACTTACTTTCATCTCCTGTTTCAAATTCAAACTTCTGACTGTAGCCACTGTATCCTGTTGTAGTCCTCACTCGGATATGAAATATGTACTTGGTAGCTGGCTTGAGACCTGTAATGATGGCACTAGGGGCCTTGGACCTTGTGGAGGAATAGGTGAGCTGCTCATGCTCCTAGGGACAGAAAAGAAGAAAATGCAAATGAAGCAGTTATTCTATTTTTTCCTAGAGACATACAAAGTTAAGCTGAGGAATTATGCCCAGAATATCAAAAGTGTAAATTATGGTTTTCCATAATTTAGCACTTAGTTGTTTATCATTAGGATACATATGATATGGTCTTGATTTGGAAATTTATTAAGGATGATTAATCTTATATCAACTTCACTTGTGTTCTCAGTGATTTGGATTTCTGACCCAACTCTGAGGCATGGCGGTGTGAGAGCATGTTTACACAGAATGGCAGCTGCATCTTGAGCAAAATGGACACATCAGATCAGATCACACCAGCAGAGAGCCAGGAGCGAGGGTGGGAGAAGTCAAGTACTCGCTACTCACTTCTACCCGCAGGTAGTGCCAAAATGCTGGCGCTATCTGTGGGTAGACCTGTGGGTGAAAGGAAACATAAATTAATTGCTTTTTAAAATTCAAAGTCTTTTATCCCAAATCAATTGCTTGGTCCTGAAACTCAGTGATTTCCCCTTACTAACAACTCAAGTTGAGCCAACTGAAAACATGAAACCATAAACATGTGAGAGCGAATTGACTTCTGTCCCAGACACCACAGTTTATTTTTAAAGATGTACAAGTTACATAGTGATCATAAAGTAGATTTAAAAACAGCGTGCTCCTGGAGGAGCATTGAAGATGCATGAAGGTATGAAAGGCTTACCACACTTTTGGAATCGTAGGCAGACCTAGAGGCTTGGTTTCCAGTCACCTGCAGTTAACTGCCAAATTGTGTCTCGCCACTAACAGCAGATGGACTTGCTGCACCTGATCTAGCCTGTCAGGGGTTTTAAAATGACTCCCACCTAAAAGCAGGGTATTTAATTTGACCTGTGCATATAAGTGACTCAACAATATGCTGCTGGTGAGACAAATTAAACTTTAAACTGTTTTTATATAGTGTTATCCTATATAATAAAAGCCTAATATGCTAAGTGTCCAGTCCTCTGTTCAACCAATCAAAGCATAATATGCTAATGATATGCTAAGGCTGCTCAACGGTTTGCTATGACATGCACTGACCACCAGGCGGCAGATGCTCTGACCGGTAGGTTAGCTTGCTGCTGTGGGACTGAGCAAGATGGGCCAGACATGCCCTGGAGCCCTCCTGCAGTCCCTCCCTGGCTGGCCAATCTGCTGCATCCGTCCCTGGTTCCAATCGTGCACCAGTGGGGTCCCCTGGCCTGGCTTGTACCCTCTCACAATCTGGAACCCCTCGAGGGATGTTGGAGAGGTGATTTTGGCCCGATCCTGCAGGCCAGGCTGAGGGACCCTACTGGTGCACAAATTCATGCACCCAGCCTCTAGTTACTTAATAATTTTATAACTATAAGAGGCTGGTGCACAAAATTCATGCACTGGGGGGGAAGGTGTCCCTAAGCCTAGCCTGCACCCTCTCCATTCTGAGACTTGTTGGACATCCCTCTCACAATCCGGGACTGCTGGTTCCCAACTGCTTGCCTGCCTGCCTGCTTAATTACCCCTAACCACTTCTGCCTGCAAGCCTAATCACCCCCCAACAACTCCCCTGCCAGCGTGATGGATGCCTAACTGTTCCCCTGCTGACCCTATTGCCCCCAACTGCCCTCCCCTGCTGGCCCAGTTGCCCCTAACTGCCTTCCCCTGCTAGCCCAATCACCCACAACTTCCCTCCCTTGCCAGCCTGGTTGTCCCCAACTGCCCTCCCCTGTTGGCCTGATTGCCCACAACTACCCTCCCCTACTGGCCATCTTGTGGCTGTGGGAGCCACCATCTTTAAGGGCATGACAGTCAGTTAGCATATTCCCTCCTTATTGGCTGTGGGCGCTTCCATCTTTGTGATGGTGTAAGGGTCAATTAGCATATTCCCTCTTTATTACATAGAATTTTATAACATGTCTGAAAAAAATTGTATTTGTATGAACAACTCTTTGCAATTCATAGGTCAAATTAGGCCTCAGATCCTTAAGTTAATTAGGCAGTATTTTTATGATTAATATGAAGATAGAAATTTTCTTAGGGATGGAAGTGACTTTCAAGGTCATTAACTGAAGCACTTATTCAATGCTTAAATTCTACCTATAATACGCCTATCAAAATTTAGCCTTTTCCTGAAAATCTCTTGTTCAGGAGATCTTCCAAACTAACAAATTATGCTATAAAAATCTACACACATGCAGAATGAATCAACTGCATTTATTTGCTTGTGATGCTTTAAGATTTAGAACTATGAAAATTCTTTCCTTTAAGCTACTTTTGAGAAAAAAAATCCTTATCTTAAAGATCATTTAAAAATTTTATGGCTTTATTTGTCAGAATCTTATATGCCACATCATTATATTGTGTCTAGCTGAGGAATTGAATTTGCCCTATACCCCCAATAATAGATCTGTTTATTAAACATAAAGTACAAAGAAAATATGAGTTAATAACAGCAAATTTTAAATAAAAAGACAAAACAGACAACTGTCTACTTGTCTCTAGGTAGTTTTGAGATTAAGTAAATAAATATCCATCTAGCATAAAATTCAAGGGAATAAAATCTATAAAAACATTGATGGCAGCAATCATCTGCTAAGGGCTTACAGAAGGTTTTCTAAAATCAAGACCTTTATAACTTGAGGTATAAAACCCATATTGTTGGAAAAGAAAATGTGTACTAGTAGAAGAGATAATATAATTTCTGGTGAAATTTGCAAAACGTTTTGGATTTTTTTCAGTCTCACATATAAGAAGAAAAGATTCCACCTTTCACAAAATTTTCTGCAACATAAGAGTTATGGTGTATTTTGAAGTGATGACCGAGAGAAGAATTTTAAAGCATGGAAAAAAGAATTTAATCTTATCCTCATAGAAAGAAGAGAAGACACAAAGGCAAAAATTTGCTCTACTAGGAATGGCCCCATAATGATCTGTTATGTCTTTGTTGCTTCTTCAAAACAGGGGAATAGTAATTTCTTACTTAGTAAAGTTTCAGGGAGTAAAGGAGATCTTTTGCAAACAGCTTTTTGCATTCCTGCTGTTAGAGACAAAAGTGCATTTGTAGCTATACCCCTGGAATAAAAATCCCCAGGTAGGAAGTGTGCCTATCTGGCTCCTCAGCCTAAATCACAGTAGTGTGGTGGCTGCTGCCTTGTCTGACATCTTGCTCCCTCTGAGCATGCCAAGGAGGGCACTCAGAAAGCAGCAGGCACCGAAGTTCCTCCTCTCAGTGCATAGCAGCCCTCTCTCCTCCTGGTGCTTCCAAGCTCTTGGGAAATCAAATTAGCACTTACCCGTGACAAGCATAGGCATGATTGTCCCAGAATTTTGGCTAATTGACTTGTTGCTGACACATCAACTCCAGTTCAATGTAACTGTTACCACGTAGAGACTATGCTTTGCCACAGAGCCACCCAGATCTCTGTACTCATCCTGGCTGGCTGAATTCAGAACATGCTTGAGCAGGGTGTGTGAGTCTTTCTGGTTTGTCATAATGGAATTGCTAGTTGTATGGCACGTGCATCTTCAACTTTGCTAGGTAATACATTTTACCGTTCATAAAACTCTCTTATATGTTTTTCATGTTTGTTAAATCATAGTAAAATCCTCTGCTCAGTGTTAATATTATTTCTTTTTGTATTTTTTTCTTTGTCAAGCTTTCTAGAAGTTTGAATCAACTTTTGGCTTTGTTTAGCTCTCTGATTATTTCTCTATTTTCTACTACTTTTAATATCTGTTCTTACTATAAATTATTTTCATACTTCTTTCTGTTTCCCTTTTGTTTATTATGCTGTCTTCTAACTTCTTGTGTTTCATGCTTAACTCATTCGTTTTCAGTACAGTGGACCCTTGAACAACTTGAGTTTGAACAGGACAGGTCCTCTTATACTTGAATGTTTTCAATAAATATACAGTCGGCCCTCATATCCTGGGTTTTGCAACTATGGATTACACCAAACATGGGTTGAAAATAGTACTTTTGATCTGTGATTTGGGATCCTTGGAGTTAGGGGGCCTACAGAATACATTGTTCTATAGCATTTTAAATAAAGGACTTTGAGTGTGGATTTTGGTATGTATCAGATCCTGGAATCAGTCACCCTTGGATACCAAGGAATTACTATAATTAAGTTTTTGGAGAGTCAAATACACGAATATTCTACAGCCCAAGGATAAGCATCTCAAATCCCCACCTTGTTTAGGGGTCAAATGTATGCATTTTCAAATACATAATATAAATATACAAATTCAAAATACTGCATTACTTATACTCCCTTAAGTTTTTATATATTATTAACATTATTAATAATTTCTAAGAATTTATTTATTTCCAAAAATCTATAATTTTTATTTTTTGTGTGGCAAACCCAGGATTATTATTTGCACAGGTTTATGAGTCCAGGCAGGTTGTCAAGCAGTAAGTAAATGATGTAAAGTGACATATGCTAAGCATAACCTCGTGGGTTGCAAAACACACTAGCCTGTGGGTAGAACGGTGGGTGCTCATTCCTGAGAGCACTGCTGGTCTTCTGCATTAATGCATGTTGAAAGTGAAATAGCTTGTATTACCTCTCCTTGGATAACACAGGTAATAACACTAATTATGGATAAAAAATTTAGGAACAATGCACTTTAATATACTGTTATCTATACTATTTCCTAAAATAAATACAAATACAATTCCTATATATGAATCCACGTATATTAAAAAATAGTTCAGAAGCTAACAGCATGAACATAGGGCACTGTGGAGTAGGAGACACATGTATTGTTGTCTAGAGATGTTCACCTTTTCTTACGGTTCTCTTCCTGGGGGCAGATCCTGCAGTTTAATTTCTTTGCTCCTTCCCAGCTGATAGAAATCGAGGCTTTTCTGGGAGTCTAATCTAAGTGTCACATTGAACCTCTCTTTTACCTAGAATTCTGAATCTAGCTTCATCTCTGTCAGTGTCAGCTCTTCACAGTACCTAAAAGAGATTCTCGTACTAGAGTCTGGGCCCTGTTAGCATTTGATCTGAAACTGTAACAACGAAGAGAAAGGCTCAGGTTCCCAGTTTTTATGGCTGTTTCTTGCTACAATGAGAAGAGACATGGCATACGTAAAAAGAAGGCAGCATGTAGAGAATTCTGGATTGGAATTCTCTTTTCTTTTTTGGTCTTGATCTTGGTTCTAGTTCTATTATGTACTTTGCTAAATCACCTTCAAGACTTTGATTTACTTGTATACAAAATTCATTTATTTCACACACATTCATTGAGTGTTCACTACATGTAAGATTCTAGGGTACTCTAGCAGATTTAGCTTACATAATCACCAAAGTTCTACCTAAGCAATTAAATTCTATATTTTTATGTGAGAAATACCAGTCTCCTTTCCTCTGCTGTGATTCATTCTCATCACTCCTATCTAACTCTCTCGAGTTTACCATTCTCAGTTATGGAAGTAGATTCAACAGGTATGCATAGTGGTCATCTTTTAGCTGGTTTCCTTTCTCTTAAAGTATTTGGGTCCAGTGGAATTTCTAAAATGTATTACCTCTTTGTTTTATATTTTTTAATTAATAGGATTATATATGTAATTAAAATTATGTTGTAGCCTTTTTTTCTTTTTCTTTGTTTTAAAATATATTTTTCGTTATTTCAGAGAGGAAGGGAGAGGACATCCCCTACAGGGGATCGAGCCCACAACCCAGGCATGTGCCCTGATCAGGAATCAAACCAGGAACTCCTGGTTCATAGGTCAACGCTCAACCACTAAGCCACATCAGCTGGGCTATAGACTTTTTTTCTATATATATATATATATATATATATATATATATATATATATATATATATCAGCCATCATAACAATGATGATTTATACATTGCTTTACAACTTTTTAAGTTATTTTCACACACATTCTTTATATAATACAATAATAATCTTGTGAAGCAAAGAGAACTGGAAATATTTTTATTCTCACTTAGCGTATGATGAAACTGAAAGAATAAGTAATTTACCAAAGCAAGTCGTATAACTAATCAGTGGCTTCCATTCAAGTTGTGCTTTTTCACTATACCCAGTTTAGGAAGGTATGTCCAGGGCAAGTATGCGTATACATTAGACTTTGAATCAAGGTCATTTATTTAATACATTGTGTTCTTGGCCATCTAATCACTAGAAATAACTTTACATTTAAGATATCCTGTGAAGCATAGAGTAATGATTTGGTGGCATTAAAATACTTTTATATAAATAGCTCCTCAATGGCAGAAGCAATTTTCAACATGAATTTTAACTAGTTATTTCAAACATAATATTATTTTCTACTATGGTTAATGCTTCCAATAATTCTGCTTTTATTTTTATTCTTTTGATACTATATTATATAGACTGATTCTAGGAAATCAGGTGGGCTTATTATAACTCACCCAATCTTTCATGGAACGTAAAATATTCTTATTTAGAGTAGGGAGTGGAATTTGTTTAATGAGGTCCAAGAGTGTCTTCAGAACATTAAATGTATAAAGGTAACCTGTATGGCCTTATTCACAGAACAGTACTAAGAGGACAATTAAAGGATTGTTGGATTTTTCTTTTTAAATATATTTTTATTGATTTCAGAGAGGAAGAGAGAGGGAGAGAGAGAGAAACATCAATGATGAAAAAGAACCACTGACCAGGTGCCTCTTGTACAATCCCTGTGGGGGATCCTGCAACCCAGCCATGTGCCCGATTGGGAATTGAACCGAGACCTCCAGGTTCACAGGTTGACACTCAAGCACTAAGCCATGCTGGTTGGGCTGGATTTTTCTTGATCCTTTTAAGTTATTCTAAGTTAAAATAAATAGTAGTATGTGAAAGTGCCATTAAGATTTGCACTCTACTACTACAATCATTTTTTTTTTAAGCAATGTCCTAATGAAGTTCTTGTTTCACTAGCTAGGAGACTGAAACTACAGAATCCTAAGAAAACAATATAATATTAAACATGGACATAAATGACACTTGTTGGATGTGTAGACAGTGTTTAATAAACGTCTATTGATTGAATCCACAAAGAAATACTTGGATTATTTAACATAGGGGACATCTGGTGCAGCTCTGGTCACATGTCATCAGGAGGTGGACTACCAAATCTGCTGCTCCAATGTAGGAGCAAATATTGGGAAGGTCTGCAGCTCACATCGATTCTTCTGCAGCTCACACTGATTCTTCTGCATCCAGATCTAACACTGCCAGGGGAAGATGGGACTGTCCCCAACAAAGCTGATTGCCCAGAGATAAAAGTAAACTAGAATAATTATAGATTTCTTCTCCAATGAAACGGAATCTACAATGAAGAGATACAAAAAGAGAAACTGTATTGAGGTTAAATAACCTCATCTTTCTTGGTTGTTGCTTTTCTGAACCTGGGATGGTCTGCTCTGCCTTGAATTCTACTTTCTGGCATCCTTAAATAATCATTGCAGTTGGGGTCTGTCATTGGTTACTAAGAGAGTTGCTTTCTTTTCTCACATTCATCTAAATACACAGATGGAGATTGCAATTTGGGGAGAGAAGGGGTTAAGAAGCTAACTGGTAGGTTGTTCTAACCTATTAGGTGAAGTGTTCTGAAATATTTTTCTTAGGTAATAAATGGCTACTTTTATAATAAAAAAGACAAATTATGCATAAGTAAGAAAAATGTAGGTGTAGACATTCTAGGTATACAACTTCCTGACTGCACTTCTGGAGAAGTGCCATTCAGTATCCCATGGCTATAATTTACTACAATCAACTCTTGATTATCCCCAGTATTCCAAAATAGAAAATAATCCTAGATCATTCTGAAATACATTCAAGTGATTTTTTTCTTATAGTCCCTCTAATGTGTACCTTGTTTCACCTAAAATGAAAATTAAATGCATTCCTTGAATAGTAAATGTTGAGCAAGAGTAGGAGATGGCACCGAGGTAGAAAAATATTGATCTAGAATTAAGCATTCATAACTGATTTTCAGAAAGCAGATAACATATGTAGATTATTAACTGCTTGAAATAGTGGGTAAATTTACTATTAGGGAAAATGGCAAATTATTATAGTGTGACCCTTAGGAAACACTGATGTTAATATCAGATCAATGGCATTCTAATTTTCCGTTATGCAAACTGAGAAGGTTATACCTTCTCAAAAGGGCAGGCTTGTTGTAAGAAAAAAAGCAAAACAATGTGTAAAACACTTTATAGGCTACAGCAGATGTATAAGAGCATGTTTCTTTGTTTAAGGAGCCATTATCAATAGGTGATGCATTTAATGTAGGGCAATAATAGGCTTGTGCCTTAAATTAGTCCTGCAGATGCTATAAGAAATCTTTTTTAAAATGTTGCATTTCTGCCCTAGCTGGTTTGGCTCAGTGGATAGAGCATCCGCCTGTGGACTGAAGGGTACCAGATTTGATTCCCATCAAGGGCACATGCCTGGGTTTGTGGGCTCCATCTCCAGTAGGGGCCGTGCAGGAGGCAGCCAATCAATGAGTCTCGCTCATCATTGATATTTCTATCTCTCTCTCCTTCTCCCTCCCCCTCTGAAATCAATAAAAATATATTAAAAATAAAAATGTTATGTCATTTGCTTGCCTATTAACCACTATATTCCCACTACTTAATGTAGTGTGGGTAACATATTGTAAGCTCTCATATTAGCCAAATGATAGAATAAATTAACAAATTAATTGCTCTATTAATTTAGTTTTTAAGTTATATATATTGTTTTAGCAGCTTAAAATTAGTTATAAATATATTAATGACAATCCAAATGAGTAAACTTCTTTTGCTGACTTTTAGTACTTCTGTAATAAAAATGCAATAATATTATGTCTGTATAGCTGGCTTATTTTCTTAGGAACAGTGTGGAGAACAGCCAAGATTTTACTCACCAAAAATATTTTACAAAACAGTACACTTGAAAAAAACCTCATATTTGTACTGAAATATCTTTTAATGGATATGTCTTAATATTTCTACTGTGTTTGCTCTCCCATCTGTATTTGTGTAACCTACCTTGGTATAGATGGGATATAGATTTTTCTTCTGAGCTTTATTGCTTTTACTTATAAAGGTGCACAAACAAAAATTAAGTGTTCAAAGCTTGATGCTTGTTCCTGAAGGCAGTACTCTTATCTCAAAATTCCTAAGTGATTTTCTTAAAAGTATATCATAAATAAATACCTTTAAATTGTTCACTCATTTTTAAAGTTTTAAAAATAATTTATAAGAATTATAAATTCAGTGACAGCAAAATAATATGCAGACAAAAAAGGAGAAAATGTATATCGTTGAGAATAAGACAATTAAGGAATTCCTATTTGTTGGAATATTGAGGATGGATAAACTATTATATTTAAAAGGGGGAAATGAAAAAAAGATTATTCTAATACAAGAGTAATATGAAAATTAGGCATCACTCCATCACAAAGATGGCCACCCCATGGCCACAAAATGGCAGCGCCCAGTCCGGCTCAGCCCCGCCACTGAAGTGGTCAGGCCTGTTAGCCAGGCAGGGGGCAGGGGAGGCGGGGGGCCTGAGGGGCAGAACAGGTGATCAGAGGGGGCTGAGGGGTCCCCTGCCCAGGCCAGAGGCTTCGCCAGAGGCCTCAGGCATGGGCAAGGGTGAAGCCGGTGATAAGAGGGGCAGGTGCGGAGCCTGCAATCGCAGGGGTCTGGGCACCGGCAGAACTGGCAAAGCAGGGGCCTGGGGATCCTCTGCCCAGGCTGCAGCCTTGGCCAGAGGCTGCAGTGGGTCAAGGGCAGAGCTGGAGATGGCAGGGGGAAGGATCAGAGCTGGTGATCACAGAGGCCTGGACTCTGTGAAGCCAGTGATCAAAGGGGCTTGGGAGTCTCCTGCCCAGGCAAAAGAGTAATATGCAAATTAACCCTCATTCCGTCACAAAGATGGCAGCAGCCAGGGAGCTGTAGTGAGGCAGGAGGCTTGCGTTGCCCTGGCAATGGAGGAAGTCAAGATTCCCACCTACCCTGCCAGCCCTGAGCTCCACTCAAGGCAACAAAGTTCCAACTACAGAAGGTGAATAAACCCAAGATACTTGCTTTCAGCCAGCGGCTTTGAGCGGGACCAAGACAACAAAGTTTCAATTGTAGAAGTTAAATAAATCCCAGATACCTGCTTCCAGCCCTCAGCCATGGCCAGCCTGATAATGACCCTCAACCCCTCACCCAGGCTGGTCAGGCACCCCAGTATAGACCTCTACCCTGAAGGGACTGTGACCTGCCTGCAAACAGCCATCAGCCCCTCACCCAGGCTGGCCAGGTACCCCAGTAGGACATCCTTCAGGGCAAACCAGCTGACCCCCACCCATGCACCAGGCCTCAATCCTATATAATAAAAGGTTAATATACAAATTGACCCTAACAGCAGAATAATTGGGAATGACTGGTCACTATGACACACACTGACCACCAGGGGGCAGATGCTCAATGCAAGAGCTTCCCCCTGGTGATTAGTGCACTCCCACAGGGGGAGCTCTGCTCAGCCACAAGCCAGGCTGCCAGCTGCCAGTACAGCGGTGGTGGTGGGAGCCTCTTCCGCCTCCTCAGCAGTGCTAAGGATGTCCGACTGCAGCTTAGGCCTGCTCCCCGCTGGCAAGTGGATATCCCCTGAGGGCTCCTGGCTGCCAGAGTGATGTCTGACTGCCAGCTTAGGCCCAGTCCCCTGGGGAGCAGGTCTAAGCCAGCAGGTGGATATCCCCTGTGGGGTCTCAGAATGTGAGAAGGCATAGGCTGAGCTGAGGGTCCCCTCCCCGCTGAGTGTACAAATTTTTGTGCACTGGGCCTCTAGTAATTATTATAAGAATATTTGAGGAGTACACTAAGTTTAAACTTAAGCTTTTTAGAAAATTTTGCAAATTCCTGCTGATGGTAGTAGTTTAGGTCAAGTAATATTTATAATAATAAAAGCATAATATGTTAATGAGACTGGACAACCTTTGGACAAAGCTGGGACTGCTAGGGAAGCCTGGGTCCTGGGTGCCAGAGGGAAGCTGGTACTGGCAGCCAGGGGTATGAAGGCCTACTTTTGCATAAATTTTGTGCATTGGGCCTCTAGTAGCTACATAAATGCTGGTTAAAATAACTTTTATAACAAATATTAGGATAAGTTAGGGATAAGTGCCACTGAGAAATGGAAACACACTAAGTCTCTTTGGAAACATTTATACACATATATGGACTTCTTCAAGTATAAATGGTATTCTAAATATGAGCTGAACATTTTCAAAGTTAAATCATTAGAATAATATGACTGAATGAATTGGCATAAACTAGAAAGGCAATACATGCATGGTGCTTTGATTAATTCTACCTAATTTTGGAATATAGATTAAGAAATTAAGTAAAAATAAAATGAATAAGATGGATAGAATTTCACTAGTGTGAGAAAGCCAGTAGATTATGAGAAAATGCTTTGTAGAAAAGCCTTCACAGAAAAACAACATCATTTGTGAATATTGAGTAAAGTTGTACATTTGTCCAACTCTATCACAAAACATGGTGAGGTAAGAGCTGCTTCTTGCATTGAAAAGGAAGCAGAAATTTGTTTAAATATACAAGCATTTAGTAGAGGAAAAAAACTTTCTGAAGATTTATTTTTCTTTTTTTCTTTCTAATTTAAATTTTGTCACCATGTTGGAACTTTAATATTTTTTATATTTGTCTATGGGTCTTAATTATGACTTTATGATAAATGTATTTGTTTTGCTCAAAATCAAAACAAAGACATTTATTAAGATTAACCTGTAGAGCTACAACTCATGATTCAAGTTTCAAAAACATAGTCCCACCTCTCAAAAGAGAGATTTTAAACCTTCATTATAAGTGATATTATCTTGACTTGAGAAGTATTCCATTTTGTTCTGAATAACTCAATATTTTTAGTAAATAATCTAATTCATTGATGTTGAATTTCCTCAGATAACTGATAATTCAGTATTTAATGTACATCAAATGAATGTCTCAAGATTTATAATAAAATACAATAAAATATAGATATATCAAGATACTGTGACTAGAAACTGAGGAATAGGTCATCATTGAAAGAAAATAAGTAATATAATACTAATAAAGAGATTGCAGTAATTTACAGTTTCCCACAGACCATTGACACACACATGCGCACACACATACACACATTTATTCTAGTTCCAATGTGGGTATTTGAAACCAAAGAAACTTTTAAATATGTAAGTGACAATAAACAGCATTAAATGAAAGTAGAGTAATTCAAGGCAGAGCAAGCTCATTTTCCAGAAATACTATTTTATTCTGTAGCATTTTTAAACAGTGCCTATTATTACTCATTTACTCATATACACAAGCTAATTTTGAAATTAAATTAGAAAAAGAAAATTATCTATGATAAAGCACTAAATTAAATTAAATTTAGGGTAAAAGAAAAGATAATTCTACCACAGAGAATACTAACAGAATAAAATCAGTAATCAAAAACTCCCAAAAAACAAAAGTCTTATACTAGACGACTTCACAAGCAAATTTGATCAAACATTGAAAGAAGAATTAAGACATTCTCTTCAGACTATTCCAAAAAATTGAAGAAGAGGAATGGCTCCCATGCTCATTTTACAAGGCTAGCATTACCCTGATTCCAAAAGCAGATAAAGACACTATAAAAAATTATAGGCAAATATGCCTGATGAACATAACTGCAAAAATCCTCAACAAAATATCAGCAATATATTAAAAAGGTCATACACCATGGTCAAATGGGATTTATTCCTGGGGTACAAAATTGGTTCAATATCCACAAGTCAATTAATGTGATATACCACATAAAGAAAATGAAAGATAAAAATAATTTGATCATATTTATAAATGCAGAAAAAGCACTTGACAAAATCCAGCATCCGTTTATGATAAAAACTCTCAGCGAAGTGGGAATAGAGGGAAGAACTCTAATATAATAAAGATAATATATTACAAACTCATAACTAACATTATATTCAACTGGGAAAAGGTAAAAGCATTTTGCCTAACATAGGGACACGGATATCCTTAAGACAAAGGTACCTACTTTCACCACTGCTAGTCAACATTGTATTGAAAGTCCCAGTCACAGCAATCAAACAAAAAATAAATAAAAATCATCCAATTGGCAAGGAAGAAGTAAAACTGTTATTATTTGCAAATGATATGCTGCTACATACAGACAACCCTTAAATTTCACCAAAAACCCACTAGAACTGACAAATGAATGCAGTAAAGTAGCAGGATACAAAATGAATATTCAGAACTGATTGTATTTTTATACACCAATAATGAAACAGAAAGAGAAATAAAGACAATCCCATTCATAGTTGCATCAGAAAAAAACACACCTATGAATAAATTTACCCAATGAAGTAAAAGACCTGTACCTGGAAAACTATGGTATTAAAGAAATAAACTGAAGAATATACAAATAAATGGAAGCATATATAGTGGTCATGGATAGGAAGAATTAATATCAAAATGTCCATAATACCCACATCAATCCATAGATTCCATGTAATCCCTACCAAAATATGAAAGGCATTTTTTACAGAACTAGAAAAAATAATCCTAAAGTTTATGAAACCACAAATGACCCCAAGAGCCAAAGCAATCTTGAGAAAGAAGAACAAAGATGGAGGTATTATACTACCTGATATAAAAGCATACTATAAGATTATAGAAATCAAAACAGAATGGTATTAGAATTAATACAGACATGTAGATCAATGGAACAGAATAGAGAATCCAGAAATAAATCCACACCTATATGGTCAATTCATCTATGACAAAGAAGGCAAGAATATACAATGGGGTAAAGACTGTCATTCTAATAAATGGTATTGTGAAAACTGGACAGTCACATGCAAAATAATGACATTGGATCACTTTCTTATACCATATACAAGAACAAACTCAAAATTGATTAAAGACTTAAATGTAAGACCCAAACTATAAAGCTCCTAGAAGAAAACATACGCAGTAAACTCTTTGACATTGCTCTTCATATAGGAAACAAAAGAAAAAAATAAACAAATAGAACTACATCAAACTAAAACATTTTTGTGCAGTGAAGGAAACCATCCACAAAATGAAAAGACAACTTACTAAATAAAAGATATTTGTTAATGTTACATCTGACAAAAAGTTAATATTCAAAATATATAGGGAATTTACACAATTTAACACCAAAAAACCCCAAAACAAACCAAAACAAACAAACAAAAAAAGAAAATAAAAAAACACAACCCAGCTGAAAACAAAAATATGAACCAAGGACCTGAATAGACAGTTCTCCAAAGAACACATACAGATGCCCAACAATCATGAGGAAAATACCCATTTAAACCACAATGGGATATTACCTGACACATTTCAGAATGGCCTGACTAGAACATTTTCCAAGGGAGATATACAGATGGCCAACAGATACATGCAAAGATGTTTAGCATCACTAGTTATAAGGGAAATACAAGTCAAAACACAATGAGACACCTCCTCACAGCTGTTAGAATGGCTATTATCAATGACTAGGGGCCCGGTGCACAAAAATTTGTGCACTTGGGGGGGGGGTGTCCCTCAGCCCAGCCTGTGCCCTCTCGCAGTCTGGGACCCTTTGGGGGATGTGCACCTGCTGGCGTGCCTGTCCAGCCTGGGTGAGGGGCTGATGGCTGTTTGCAGGTTGGCCAAGTCCCCCAGTGGACACCCTGACCCCATGGGGGTGTGGCCAGTCTGGGTGAGGGGCTAAGGGTTGTTTGCAGGCTTTCAGGCTGCCCACAGTCCCTTCAGATTTTGGGTCCCCTACTGGGGTACCTGGCCAGCCTGGGTGATGGGCTGAGGGCCATTTTCAGGCTGCCCTCAGTCCCTTCAAGTTTTGGGTCCCTACTGGGGTAACTGGTAAGCCTGGGTGAGGGGCTGATGGCTGTATCCAGGCTGGCCAAGCCCCCCAGTGGAGTCCCTCACCCCATTGGGGTGTGGCTAGCCTGCGTGACGGGCTGAGGGGCATTTTCAGGCTTTCAGGCTGCCCACAGCTCCCATTGACCCAATGTCCCAGCAAGGCTGGCTGGAAGTAGGTTCCTGGGGTTTGTTTATCTTCTATAATTGATACACTGTTCCTTTAAGCTGAGCCTAGGCAGGTAACAAAGCCTTCTGTTGGCTTTAGCTCTGTGGCTTCTATAATTGAGACAATGTTGCCTTAGTAGACTCTAGGCAGGACTGCTGTTTGCTTCAACTCCAAGGCTTCTATAATTGAGACAATATTGCAAACATGTTGTTGCCTGGAGCTGGGAGAAACCCAGCGGCCGGCAAACAGTTTTACTCCTGCTGCAACGAAAGCTGCCTGTTTACTCAGCTCCATGAGTGCCGGCCTCCATCTTGGCTGGGTTAATTTGCATACAGCCGCTCTGATTGGCTGGTGGGCGTGGCTTAGGCATCCTGAAGAAATGGTCAATTTCAATATTACGCTTTTATTAGATAAAATGAGAAATAACAAGTGTCGAGGTTTTGGAGAAAAGGAAACTCTTTCACACTGTTGGTGGGAATGTAAACTGGTATAGCACTATGGAAAATAGTATAGAGGTTCCTAAAAAAAATTAAGAATAGAGATATTATATATGACCCATCAATCCCTCTTCTGGGTGAGTATCTGAAACAATTTGAAAATATTTATGCATAAAGACATATGCACCCCTATGTTTTTCCAGCATTTTTCACAATAGCCAAGAAATAGAAATTACCTAAGTGTTCTTTTATGGATGATTGGATAAAAAATATGTGATATATATATATATTGTGATATAATATTGCCATTTGGGACAACAGGAAGCTTACATTTCTTTTTTTTTTTTTTTTTGCTTTACTTTTAGAAATTAACTATTTTTTTTGCCTCATATTCCCAGATATAAATATTTACATAGACTTTGAATTTTTAGAATTATATACATATTCAAAAATAATAACTTTGCTTTGGCCCAGTACTGAGAAATAGCTATCTTTAAGTTAGTATGAATTAGAAGCAAAGCACATCCTATATAACAAAAGGGTAATATGAAAATTGACCCTAATGGTGAAAGAAACAGAACGACCACTGGACCAGTCACTATGAGGCACACTGAACACCTCTTGGTCCCTTACCCTGGCCAGCAGGCTCTGATTGCCTGATGGTGAATAGGAAACTGGGGGTGAGTGGTGGGGGATGCAGGCAGCACCAAACCAGGCCCCATGCCCTGCCAGTCACCCCACACACAGAGGGCAACCTGTGGAGGGGGTGGGGCTGGCAAGTGGGTGGGAACAGCTGACCTCTCGGTCCCTTCTCTGAGCTGTTAGGTACCAATCACTCAATGACGAATGGGGAACCAGTGGTGGGTAGCAGTGGGGAGGTGGGGACAGCTTCAGGTAGCTGAGAAAGATGGCCCTGATCACAGACTAGGCCTAAGGACTGTACCCGCACATGAATTTTGTGCACCAGGCCTCTAGTAATGTAATATTTTGCAGGTCTACAATGAAGTGGAATTGCAGATTCCAAACGGTTGTAAACTCTTCTCATTGAAAAGTCAAATTTCTTCTCTCTCCTCTTGATCTGGTCTATGCTATAACTGGATTTGACCATAAAGTAGGGTAGAAGTGATGAGCTGCCCATTACTGGCCCAGTCTCTGAGAAAACTGGCAGTTTCCACTTTTGTCTTTGAGCTCTGTCTTGCAATCCAAGAAGTGGAACCAGCCTGACACTGTCAAGCTATGTGGAAGCGCAAGATAGCCAATTGGAGTAGCCTAGGAGAGAGAGGTGGTTAGGAGGGCGAAGAAGGGGAAAGAGGAGTGAGAGGGGATGTTGAGCTGATGATGCACTGCCAGCCACCAGGTGTTCCAGCCCCTAGTCTATTTTCTATCATCCCTGCTGAGGTCCAGAAGTTGTGGCGCAAAGGTGAGCTTCCCCTACTGTGTTTGGTTCAAATATCTGGCCCATAGATTTATGAGATACTAGGGGCCCGGTGCACAAAAATTTGTGCACTCGGGGGGTGGGGGTCCCTCAGCCTGGCCTGTGCCCTCTTGCAGTCTGGGACACCTTGGCGGGGGCGGGGGGGGGATGTCCACCTGCTGGCATGCTTGGCCAGCCTGGGTGAGGGGCTGAGGACCATTTTCAGGCTGCCCACAGCCCCTTCAGGGTTCGTGCACTGGAGGGTGGGAGGGCTGGTGAGTGCAGGCCTGGACGTTTCCCACTAGAGGGCCCACGATTGCACACACCTGGTGGGCCCCCACCACTGAGGGGACACACCTAGTGCAGAGCTAGGTGGTGAGCCAGGGGCAGACGCTGGTGCAGGATCCCTTGGTGGGGCCCTGCTGCTGAGCAAACACACCCTGGGTGGAACCGGGCAGTGGACTGGCTTTCGATTCTCCGCACTGTGCAGCAGACGCTCCCGCACAGCCTGTGGAGGCCCCTGGGGGGCGGATGAAAGTAGCAGACCCTGGACTGGTGTTCCTGGATGCCCCCGAGGAGGTCCCTGGGGCAGAGCCATGCAGCAGACCCTGAACGGGCATTCCTGGACACCCCACGGAGGCCTGTGGGGCAGAGCCAGGCAGCTGACCCAGGACTGGCACTCCTGGACGCTCCAGATACCCCCGCATGCCCAAGGAGGCCCCCGGGAGGAGGAGCCAGGCAGTGGACATGGGACGGGTGCTCCTGGATGCCCCAAGGAGGCCCTAGGCCAGAACCCCCCCCCCCCCACTGAGCTGACACACCTGGCACAGCTATGATGGCCATGGAGGCTCCCAGTGCAGAGTCGGCCTGCCAGCCTCCATCTTTGCTGGGTTAATTTGCATATAGCCGCTCTGATTGGCTGGTGGGTATGGCTTAGGTGTCTCGGGTAATGGTAAATTTGCATATTACTCTTTTATTATATTAGATAATGCATATATATCATTATTTTTAAGCCACTACATTTTGGCGCATAGTTTGTTATGCAGTAATAGGTAACTGAAACAAGTAGATTGAACATGAATCTGCAATTTATAGTCCCCAATCTAATATGGAATAGTTAATTATGCTAATTTTTGTCATAGATTGGCTGATGGAATTTTGAAGATTCTGTTTTAATACATTAAAATTAACTTAAATAGCCCAATTACCTGATATTTAGAAGGATTATGATATTTTTAGCTTGAAATGACAGGTTAAATTAGTTGAAACAAGTCATTTGAAAGTATAAATGGAATGTAATGTGGTTAAAAAATATTTTTTATGTTAACACTTTGATAGTACTTACTATACTATGGGCTCCATAAGTGTTCCCAATACTCAGAAAAATCCTCAGGGTTACACTATAAAATAAGTCTTAAAGATGAAAAAACAGGTATTGAGAGGTCAAGTAAGTTGTCCAATGTCACCCAATAAGTTAATGATAGAGCTGGGATTTGAATCCAGGGAGTTTAGCTCTGATTCTGAGCTGTTATTTATTACAGTATGTAGCTTTCAATGTTAAATATGTATGCAATTCAGTCACATATCACTTAGAATTTGATGTACTGTTAGATTTTGTATTCATTTTTCATTCACATTGACACAGATGTAAAAAAGTTAATGTAGATTCTATATAACATAAATAATCCACAACTGTGGTATAAGAAATTCTGAAATTCAAAGTACTTAGTCTAACACAGATTTAAACACATTATATTTTGTTACTATTTCATGGGATTTTGAGTAGTTATCAAATACCACCAATATTAAGAAACATATTTGCCTCCCCTTTTCACAATGTAAGAAAAGAGGCCCATTAAGAATGAAGTGGATATTTCTTCTATAAAAACAATTACATTATGTATATAAGCTCTTCTATGAAGGCAAACTAGAAAGAACAAGATAAACTATTTTCCTGTATTTGCACTTTCATTTCAATTTTTCCATCATCTTGCGTTTAGGAGGATATCTATGTTGCAGACCAAAAGACTGAGAACTTTTCAAGGCTTTAAATCAAAATTCCTAATTCTGATATAGTTTCAACAGGATCTTCTACATTTACTGATAATCTGAGTGACCTTACTAATTAGAGCACTGGATTGGCATTTGAAGAAACAAGGCTGTCTTCTGTGACTCAGAAGACAGATGAATTTAAGCATGTCAGAACATCTCTGAGCCACAGCCTCCTCAGGTAGAAAGTGAACATTAAAACCTAAGCTCCATCTGCCTCACAATATTGTTGTGATGGATCAAATATGAATGCCTGTCTGAACTGGAACCTCCTCTTGAAATGTGAGATAGAATGGTTATCGTTGCTGTTGATGTTACTAAATACATGCCGATGTAGTTTGTGGAAACATCGGTCGGAGTAAGACATTCTATCTAATAAAAGAGTAATATGCAAATTGACCATCACAAGATGGCTTCCCCCATGTGATCAAAGATGGCCCCCACAAGATTGTCAGCAAGGGAAGGCAGTTGGGAGGGACCCAGGCCTGCAGGGGAGGGCAGTTGGGAGGGACCATCCTGGCAGGGGGAGGGCAGTTGGGGCAATCAGGCTGGCACAGGAGCAGCTAGGCATTGATCAGGCTGGCAGAGGAGTGAGTAGGGGCAATCAGCAGGCGAGAGGTCGGGAGCCAGCAGTCCTAGATTGTGAAAGGGATGTCCAACTGCCTGTTTAGGCTCAATTCCATGGCGGGATTGGGCCTAAACGGGCAGTTGTACATCCCTTAAAGGGTCCCAGATTGGAAAGGGTGCAGGTTGGGCTGAGGGACACCACCCCCACCCCCCACTCCCACTCCATGCACTAATTTCATGCACCAGGCCTCTAGTAATCTATAGTAATAAAAATGTAATATGCAAATCAACTGAATGACTGAGCAGCAGAACAACTGTCTGGGCAACCTTCTGGATAACCTTCTGAACAACCATGTTATGACACACACTGGTGTCGGGCTAGCCAAGGTTGGTGTGATGCAATTGGTCAGAGGTGGAGGGTCCCGCCATCATGGAGCCCCAGCAGGGTGGGCAGGGCCTCACTGTGTGTGACGATCAATTGTGGAGCCCCAGCCGGGTGGGCCTCCCTCTTTGGGGCAATTCATCAAGGAGCCCCAGATAGGTAGGTGGGGCCTACCTCTTTTGAGCAATCAGTCACGGGGCTCCCGCACTGTGAGAGGGCACAGGCCAGTCTGAGGGACCCATCCCCCCCTGCCTGAGTGCATGAATTTCATGCACTAGGCCTCTAATATTTTAATAATAAACTATATTCTGAGTTTGTGGATGGGAATTGCATCATTGATTTAAAAAATACATTGTATGAATTATCCTATATAATAAAAGCATAATATGCAAATCAACTGAACAGCCAAACAGTGGAACAACCATCTGGACGACCATCCAGGAACACACTATGACACCCACTGGTGCCAAGCCCTCCAAGGTGGGTGCAATGCAATTGGTTGGGGGTCCAGTCATCTGCCTATGATTGCCCCACATAGGAAGGCCCAGGCCACCTGCCAATGGGCTGTGGCAGGTGGGTGTGGCCTCCCTCTGTGAGGGAAGCCGGGGTCCTGGGTGCTGGAGGGAAGCTGGTGCCGGAAGCCAGGGGAAGGAAAGCCTACCTATTCTTGCATGAATTTCATGCATTGGGCCTTTAGTAATTAAATAAACTATCTATATCTATATCTATATCTATATCTATATCTATATCTATATCTCTATCTCTATCTCTATCTCTATCTCTATCTCTATCTCTATCTCTATATCTATCTATATCTATATCATCTATATCTATCTATTGCCAGTGACTGGAACGCTGGAACAACTGGAATGACTGGGTGCTATGACACACACCGTGGCAGCCAACCAGCCCATCAGGGGCAGGGCTGGCCAGCCAACCTCCTGCGTCTCCTCCCCTCTACCCCACCAGTCCAGCCCCCATCAAGGCTGGCTAGCCAGACCCTACCAGTGCATGAATTCATGCACCAGGCCTCTAGTATAATTAATAATTAATTTGGTTATTTGCTAAGTTAATCACCCAGAACCACAGGAACGTTCCTTTTAATTCCAAGTGTCTAAAGCCTTAGGAGATTGGTGGGCATTTGAGATCTATATGTGAAAATAAGACCAATGTCTAGAGACTTCTTCAGATAACAGATCCTCCTTTAGGATCAGTTACTTGGTCCTCAATCAGTTACTTGTACCTATAGACATGACCAGTTAACTACTTGTTAATGTAGCCTTCAGCAGTACAATGGGACCATTCTGAGATTAAAAATAATTGCTTGTAATAATCCTCAAATGTGCATGTTTCTGGAGCTAAGAGTGACTATACTTCTAACAGCCACCTCTGTCTGTTTCTCATACTGTAGATGACATTAATAAAATACTTTCACTGCTAGCTCATTGAAGTAATCAACAATTGAATTCAGTTTTCAGAAGCACTATATGGTGGTCTTTTAAAAATAGGAACTTGTTAAACATGCTAAGATAAAAGTGTTAGGATGCATCATTCACTAAATAGGAGGAAAAATACTATAGAGTTTTTTATAGCAGTTGTAATAGCTGTACAGATTCAGGTATCTACTCTAATAAAAGAGTAATATGCAAATTAACCACCACTACTATACACCTAAGCCACGCCCACCAGCCAAGCCACGCCCCGAGATAATCAGAGTGGCTGTATGCAAATTAACCCAGCCAAGATGGAGGCTGGTAGCCACAGAGCTAGAGGAAACAGGAGGCTTCCGTTGCAACTGCCTGCCTAGGCTGGCTGGGCCTTCACTCACTACAACAGTGTTTTAATTATTAGAAGCCACAGAGCTGAAGCAAACAGAAGGCTTCATCGCCTGCCTAGGCCTCGGCTCATGGCAACAACGTTTCAATTATAGAAGATAAATAAACCCCAGAAACCTGCTTCCAGCCAGTTTTGCTGGGACGTTGGGTCAATGGGAGCTGTGGGCAGCCTGAAAATGGCCCTCAATCCCTCACCCAGGCTAGCCAGATACCCCAATAGGACCCAAACCCTGAAGGGACTGTGGGCAGCCTGAAAACGGCCCTCAGCCCCTCACCCAGGCTGGCCACACCACCATGGGGTGAGGGTTCCCACTGGGGGGCTTGGCCAACCTGCAAACAGCCATCAGCCCCTCACCCAGGCTGGCCAGGCACGCCAGCAGGTGGACATCCCTCGAGGGGTCCCAGACTGCGAGAGGGCATAGGCTGGGCTGAGGGACCCCCCACCCAAGTGCACAAATTTTTGTGCTCCAGGCCCCTAGTAACTAAATAAGACAGGACAGAAATGTGTCACTTATATACCTGCTGTGATTTACTTATGGAATCACAAGAATCAAGGGACATATGGAAGTAATGATTGCCCTGATTGTCTACTTTAAATGTCCTTGTGTGAAATAGAAGGATCAAACACAGGTTCTGGGAGCAATTTTCCTTTGCCAGCTGAAATTTAGCCAGAAACAATTTATATTGCATTCAACCATGAAGAAATGCAGAATACTTCCTCAGCTAAAACTTTACATTTTCTCATTATAGAAGTACTAGGGGCATAAAATTCGTGGGGTGGGGGCGGTCCCTCAGCCCGACCTGCACCCTCTCCAATATGGAGTTCTTGGGGACTCTCACAATCCAGGACCTCTGGTTCTTAACCGCTAACCTGCCTGCCTGCCCTAACCACTCTGCCTGCCTGCCTGCCTGATCCCTGTAACTGCCCTCCCCTGCCGGCCTGGTCACCCCTATTAACTTTCTTTTTTAATCTTATCCCCTTCACACACAATTGTATTTGACTTCCTTATTGGCTTCTTCCTCTCACACAATTTTTCTCCTTTATGTAACACTTTTCCTACTGACTCATCATTTATAAACTTTCTTTCCTCCTTATTTCCTACTTGTGTTCCATCATCATTCTTCCCATTTTTCTCCTACCCTCCTTCCCTTCCCACATTCTTTCTTTCCTTTATCTTTACCCCTGCCCACCCTCCTCTTTTCCTTCCTTCCCACCTTAATTTTTTTCTTCACTTCCTCCCTCTGACCTGCTTTGCTCCCTTCCCCATTCCTTCCTTCTTCCCATTCTCCTTTTAAGCTCTACCAGCTCCCCCTTTATAACTTTTCTTCCCTCCCTCTTTTTCTCTCATCCTACCTTTGCCATACATTCTTCTCTACTTACTTCCACTGTTTTAATACCTATCTATCTACCTGCCTAATT
>PVJC01022154.1:0-27569 GCA_004026665.1 Murina feae | reverse complement strand
GCAGGTCAGAGGGAGGAAGTGAAGAAAAATATTAAGGTGGGAAGGAAGGAAAAGGGGAGAGTGGGCAGGGGTAAAGATAAAGGAAAGAAGGAATATGGGAAGGGAAGGAGGGTAGTAGAAAAATGGGAAGAATGATGATGGAACAGAAGTAGGAAATAAGGAGGAAAGAAAAGTTTATAAATGATGAATCAGTAAGAAAAGTGTTACACAAAGGAGAAAAATTGTGTGAGAGGAAGAAATCAATAAGGCAGTCAAGTACAATTGTGCATGAAGGGGATAAGATTAAAAAAGAAAGTTGATAGGGGTGACCAGGCCGGCAGGGGAGGGCAGTTAGGGGGATCAGGCAGGCAGACAGGTCAGTGGTTAAGAACCAGAGGCCCTGGATTGTGAGAGTCCCCAAGAACTCCATATTGGAAAGGGTGCAGGTTGGGCTGAGGGACCACACCCTCTCCCGCCCCCCATGCATGAATTTCATGCACCAGGCCCCTAGTAGTATTATATATGTCTCCTTTTTCCTCCTTGATCTCTCCCCAGCCACACCCACCCCTCAGCACATGCCCTCACTCCCCCTAGTGTCTGTGTCCATTGGTTTTGCTTACATGCATGGATATAAGTCCTTTGACTAAATCTCTTATCCCCATCCTGTCCCCCTCCCCTGCCTTCCCACTGAAGTTTGACAGTCTGTTTGATATTTCTTTGTCTCTGTATCTATTTTTGTTCATCAGTTTATAATGTTCACTAGAGGCCCAGTGCACAAAAATTTGTGCACTCGTGGCGGACAGGGCAGGGGGGTCCCCTCAGCCTGGCCTGTGTCCTCTCTCAGTCTGGGACCCTTTGAAGAATGTCCACCTGCTAGCGGGGATTAGGCCTAAGCTAGCAGTCAGATATCTCTCTGGGAGCCCAGGAGCCCTCGGGGGGTTGTCCACTTGCCAGCAGGGAGCAAGCCTAAGCTGTAGTAGGACATCCTTAGGGCTGCTGAGGAGGCAGGAGAGGCTCCCACCACCACTGTGCTGGCAGCCATCAGCCTGGCTTGTGGCTGAGCAGAGCTCCCCCTGTGGGAGTGCACTGACCACCAGGGGCTGCTCCTGCATTGAATGTCTGCCCCTTTGTGGTCAGTGTGTGTTTCAGTGACCAGTCATTCCCAGTGGTTCTGCTATTAGGGTCAATTTGCATATTACTCTTTTATTATATAGCATTACATTCCACAAATGTGTGAGATCATGTGATGTTCATCTTTCTCTGACTGGCTTATTTTGCTTACCATAATGCTCTCCAGGTCCATCCATGCTGTTGCAAATGGTAAGAGTTCTTTCTTTTTTACAGCAGCGTAGTATTCCATTGTGGAGATATACCACAGCTTTTTCAGATTGGAGCTAAATCAAATAGATCCTTTAGCACCATATTTAAAAATCTAGATTTACATCTGAAACAGACAATATTTATTTTAAGTTGTATCATTGTAGAAGTTTCCTCCCAGAGTTTTCTAACTACTCTTTCTCCTGTGTATTACACACTACCACATTGCCATGACTTCATTGCTCAAAATTTCTTATTATCTTTCTATGATGGAAATCTAGATTTTTAAATATGGTGGTAAAAAGTCTATTTGATTTAGCTGCAATCTGACTTTCCATCAATCTTAGTCTTCTCTAGTTCCCTAAATCATTTCACTGTTGTTAGTCAAACCTCTCTGCCTGGTACATCCTTCAACTCTCATTTCAAGCACATCCATGTTTGAGAGTTGGCACAAATGACATGTCATTTATGTCTGCCTTCCCTGATCTATACCAGTAGTTGTTGAAATTATCACGTAAAAGAATTACTGGCTGCCTTCCTTTAGATAAATGTATGATGCAAATCTTATTTCATTGTAGGGCAAGGATGATGTTATCATTGCATCCCTTAAAATGCCTGGCAAAACCCCTGAAAGAAGACCTTCTTTTAATTAATTTACATTTTTATGGATTTAACTCACTATGACTTAATTCAGAAGCTCCAATGAATATCTCCAGGTTCCTAAAATTCTCAGCATTAAATCAATTAACCAACCTTTTGGTAATGCTGTCTTCTGTTGTAACCTAAAGCAGGGTTGATAGTTGTTCCATGTAATTGAGTGTGCCAAAAGTTCAGTTGTTCTGACTCTCCAAGGACTGCCTAGGCAGATGGCGAACTGGCGGGAGCCCAGAAATGCTAGTTCTACCTATTAAGGGCCATCAGAACAACTAAATCTTACAGATGCTGACACAATGAACACATTTTTATTGTGCTGATTTGCTGATAAATTGCAATTATATGCAAATAACTATATGTCTTAAGGAAATGTATTTGGATAAATGAAAATATTTTAGACCTTGAATTTTTAGAATCATGATATTACAATTCCTTTGTAAATTGTGTTTCTTAGCTTTATTTTCACTTTGAAACTGTTAGTTAAGTACTTCATTATGTGGGAGGAGGCATTATGCCATGAACTGATTCAATTTAGTCTTGATTTTAAAAATACTAAATTGGAAAATGTGCCAATAAGAACATTTACATCATACCAAAGTTAAAATAATTCGGTAAGTCAGCAAATAAATGTGCAATACCAGAGGCAGGTAATACAAGAATCCAAATGAATTCTATTCTCAGAGGTGATTCTCCAGGTGCTTGGAGGAGGCCCTGAGGTTACATCAACTTGGGTGGAATGTCCTGTTTTGCTGCATGAAATTTCCATGATAAAAAATAGAAGATGGAGAAGAGAGAAAGAAAAAAAAAGTAAAAACAAAACAAACACAAAAAAAATTGCATGGTTTCCAATTCTAGATGTAGTATTTTAAACAGAAATAATTACAACTACATGAACTTTAGATATTTATTACAATTTAGGCTTTATTTTCACTATGATAAGCAGATTCACTGCTGCATTAAAAAATTGAGGCAACAATATGATTCAAAAGATTAAAATGGCCATTTATTTTTAAAGTACCAGATGTTTGAGATCTGACTGTACCAATTTAATTTATGCAGAAACAATAATTCTAGTGTTTCTGGGACCACCAGAAGCAGTTATAACAGTTGTATAAAGAATTATATAGATTATTTTAAATTTTTTTATTTCAGGCGTTCTGTCCTTCAGTTGACTTGTGAAGATACAATCCAATTAATGTCATTAAGTCTGAAAAATTTCCTTACACGTATGTTGAATGGGATTGCCTATAGTTCGTTACTTCAGCAACATAGCAATAACTGTATAGATCCATAATTTATGGGAAAATATAAGAAGTGTCTTTATAAGTATTCAATTCCTACTAGTAAATATCTAATGAATTATTTCCAAGTTTATTTGAAAAATATTTTATAATAATGTAATGATAGTGAGTGGCTATTCAATGGTAATTGTGTGAGTTTTAAAATATCAGAATTAAACAAAGTAAAAGTAAAATCATAAGGAATTTACATTCTCCAATAGCTACACTGTTTGTATGAATAATAGAGAATAGGAAAAAGAAAACAGTATCTCTCTCCCCTCAAAAGAAAAAATACCAGCTTTTCCAATAGCAGATTGTAAACCACGGAGAAAAAAATTTATGGCTCTAAGTTTTTTTTTTATCCTTGTAAGTGATAAATCATGATTATTGTTAGACCAACTATATTAACTAGAATTTTTTAAAAAGCACTAGAGGGGTTGTAACTGGAGATTTCTGTGTGTGTGTAACCTAAAAAAGAAAATTAACTTTACTTTTTCCACCATCAAATGAATCCTCAGAGTTAGAAAAAAAATGTAATTTCTTGCTTTCATTTTTCTTTCAGAATAAACGATAGTGAAATCGTCCAATTTAATGAAGGATTTTTGTCTAACGAATACGTTTGAACTGTCAACATGCATTTTAGGTGCCAACTTTTCCTCAAACTTTATAACTGGTCCTGTGCTTATCTTTCTCTCATCATAATATTCTCTCAGAGTCGTGTGTGTTTTTAATAGGCACTGCATGTATTTCATGTCATTTCAAATTCTGTTTTTGGAAGTGGGAACAACAGAAAGAAGCTACTGGACTCGGACAAACTAATGTGATCAGATGAACATCTTCCTTGGCAAGCAGCAAGGATGACATTAGAGGACGGAGAAACCGCTGGCTACTCCAGCCTGTCCTCTCAATAGAGTTGCATGTGCAACAGTCAAATCAACCACCTAGTGACCTGTATTGATCATCAAGACGGCTGGACTAAAGGGTTCCGCAGAGCCGCGAGGGTCTGTTTGCTTGGACATAGATAGTCCCAGCAAGATACGCGCAGGAATATTAATTATGGAGACAGGCAAGAAGCACAAGAATGCCTGGCAAATCCCCGCAGAAGGAAGCAGCCTCGTTTCCCGCAGAGCTCTACAAGCACACACAGATGCTCTCCTGCTCGCTGAGCACAGGCGGAGTTGTTGTCCTGCTGCTTTATGTTAATTAGAGAATAAATAAGTGGCCAACTGTAGTCTGTGGGCATATGTTGGTCAACTGTCTCTGTCTAATTAGGTTGTAAGCCCACTGGGCAGAGGCCTCATTTAAATCTATGTTCTGGAAAGCACTTAGTGCCTTTGTGGAGGCCTGGTGAATGTGAGAGGCTAGGGCCAATAAATGGCTGAGGTTTCATAAGCAAGCAAAAAAACTTTTTTAATTTTTTTGTGCATGTGTTTGGTATGTTGCAGAATGCTGACTATATACTTTGAGCAAAGCAGGCAAGTTTCCTCTTCATAGACTAGCACCCCATATGTTGTTCTATGTACTATAATAAGCATATGGGGAATGTATGTAAATTGTACATAATTTAATAAACTTAGAGTTTAATAAAACAAATTCTATGCAAGTTTATATGTACAATTTTTATATAATACATATACAGTATTCACAAAAGTAACAACATAAACAGCAAACAGCAAATGGAATATATTCTAGTTTGAGTGCTAGAATCTATGGGGGGATGTGTGTGTGTGTGCACATGCACATGCACTGTACATATAAATGTGAGGTTGTGCAACTATAACTTTCTATATTGTAAAAGGCCTGTGGCCATCACTCCCCAATACAGAACAACCAAACAACCAGTCACCAGGAGGTGCTGTAGCACCTCTAAGTCCCTTCCAGCCCTGGCCCAGGAGCCGCTAGCAGTGGTGAAGCAGGGCTTGCAGCTCCCGGACTCATGCAGGGCTGGGACTCTTGCAGGGTTGGTGGGGCTCAGGAACCAGAGGGGGAGCTTGCATGGTGAGAAGTGGGGCCCACAGCTTGCTCAGGGCGAGTCTGGGGTCCTGACAGTGTGGCAGGTCTGGGTCTCACTCAATTTTGCATGCTGGGCCTCTTAATCTTATCTAATAAAAGAGTAATATTGAAATTGAACATTTCTACAAGATGCCTAAGCCACGCCCACCAGCCAATCAGAGTGACTGTATGCAAATTAACCCAGCCAAGATGGAGGCTGGCAGTCACAGAGCTAGAGTAAATAGGCAGCTTCCATTGCACCAGGAGTAAACTGTCTGCCTAGGCTGGCTGGGTCTCTCTCTGCTCACGGCAACATTCTTTCAATTATAGAAGCCATGGAGCTGAAGCCCACAGGAGGCTTCGTTACCTGCCCAGGCCTCGGCTTAAAGCAACAGTTTCAATTATAGAAGATAAACAAACCCCAGAAACCTGCTTCCAGCCAGCCTTTCTGGGACCTTGGGTCAATGGGAGCTGTGGGCAGCCTAAAAGCCTGAAAACAGCCCTCAGCCCTGCACCCAGACTGCCCAGGCACCCCAGTAAGGACCTGAACCCTGAAGGAACTGTGGGCAGCCTGAAAACAGTCCTCAACCCCTCACCCAGGCTGGCCACACCCCAGTGGGGTGAGGGTCCACACTGGGGGGTTGGCCAGCCTGCAAACAGCCATCAACCCCTCACCTAGGCTGGCCAAGCACACCAGCAGGTGGACATCCCCTGAGGGGTCCCAAACTGTGAGAGGGCACAGGCTGGGCTGAGGGACACCCCGAGTGCACAAATTTTTGTGCACCGGGCCCCTAGTATTTATATAATGCAAAAATGTAATGTGTGGATGCATCTCATTACACACAAAGATGACTATGTATTCAGATATTCATTAAGATGTCTAAGCAGTGGATAATCTCTATTTTATATTATTGTTTGTGTAGTTCAGAAAGTCTCTTTTCTCTTCCTATGTCCTCTGCTACCTGTCACTCCATCATGTCTGTTACACTGAGTTTAAGAAAGGTGGGGTTAACTGCTAGCAGTAAAGGGTGAGAAAGTAGAAATTAAAATATACACATTCATATATACGTGTGTGATTTTTGTGTGTGTTTAAATACTACTCTTATCTGTGTGGGCTCAGTCATTCACTTCTTTGAACTCCTACAGCATTAAATTATATACTGTCTCCCAGTAACATGTGTGTACATGTGCCTGCATCTGTCTGTAATACATCTTTTCCCCCAAGAGGCTTAAGCTATGCTAGAATAAAGATCAAACCTTATTTTATTTTATGTTTCTAGTGTTTTATTTAAGTGCTTGCCAAAGTAATTTTCAACAAACACTTGGTGATTGATTGAAACTATATTTATTTACTATGTATTCTATATTTTATATTTACTATGTATATTTTAATTCCTATATTAAGACAAATTTGATACTTGCATGAATTTCTAAACTGTTTTATACTTTAATTTATTATAAATATTACTACATACATAATAGAGAAGGAATAGACAGTGGTTTGGGAAAGAAGTAGCTGGCTTAAAGTATTTGCTCATGTTCATTTATCACAAAATGTAGAAAGACATTTTTAAAAACTGAGACATCTCTTGGTGACTTTCTAAATAGAATCATCACTTTCTGCAGCTGGAGGCTTGCATTGCCCATGTTGATCAGCTCTCAGAGGTGGTAGAATAGTAACTGCCTGAAACTTGGTAACTGGAGTGGAGAGTTCAGTGATAGAACACCTGCCATCAGCTGCAGGCCTTCTGGGATTGACAAATTTCTGGCAACCCTAATATCCTTTTCTAGTCACATGTAAAGACAGCATGTATTTACCACTTTGTCTCAAACTTCGTCTGTCCTTCCTTTTCCTTTCTTCCCAGTTAGTAAAACTCTCTTACCAACTCTTGTCTCCTTGGATGACATACTCTACTAGTAGATGTGCCTTTTTTTAATCAATAAAAATATCAAGAGTTGGTCTAATGCCTAGTCCTGGATGTTGCCTACTTGTCCTTCCTATGATTTATATCCCTTAAAAGATCTTAGAAATCCTTTGCTCACACCATTTTTTCATGTATGTAATTCCCTCTTACCTATGATTTTTGTCAATGTGCTCCTCAAAAAAACTTTGTAGAATCTAGTTTAAAACCCACAACACACATGAATCATCTAAATTAAATCAGTCTTTATCTCTTCTCTTTGAAAACTTTATCTAGCTATCAATCAGGTTTTGCTACCCATTTTCTAGATATCGATGACTTTAATCTAGATGTGATTATATACCAAGTACTTAAATAAGCCTTTATATTCATTATCTCATTTGCATTTTATGATATCCACTTGTTCTAAGCATTAGGCTCATGTTAATGCAGAAAATGAGCATTACAGAGAATATATTCCTTGACCAATGTCATCTAGCTATCAACTATAGAGACAATTTTATTTTTTTATTTTTTTACTTGCTGCTTGGTGACATGTATTTATGTTGTTATCATTTGTCTCCTCCTCCACTAGAATGTATATCTTTAAGATCAGAGATTTTTATCTGTTTTGTTCACTCATGTGTCTAGAAGAGTATTTGACCTCTAATAAGTTCAATCTCTCAGTTGCTCAGTCTCTCTGCATCATCTATCTATCTATCTATCTATCTATCATCATCTATCTTCTATTTACCCATCTTTCATCTATCTATTTATCTATCTATCATCTATCTATCATCTATCACTTTTCTGTTGTCTACCATCTATCTACCTTTGTATCTAAAATAATGTGCTATAAAATAAGGAAATAAATTAAATAAGCTTCTACTAAGTGTGAGATACAATACTTTTTTTATCCTGCAAGGCCTTCCTCAGATGCCACAGCTGTGGATTTTCCCTTGCTTAACCTTCCACCCACTTTCCCAAACTGGAAGTGATTGTCCTCTTCCATATACTCTAGCCCTTTAATGGCACTGACCAGTCTTATGGTTCATTATTTACCTGTTGGCCTCAGTACAGATGAAACTAAAGCACTTTCAACGTAAAAAATAAAATAAAATAAAATAAAATAATAAAATAAAATAAAATAAAATAAAATAAAATAAAATAAAATAAAATAAAATAAAATAAAATAAAATAAAAAATAATAAAACACCTCCAAATATTTTTTTTTGTTTTAAAGATATATTTTTATTTTCTTCAACCTGCCCTCTCAAAGGAAAAAAAAAATGAGAGAAAAAGTGCTGACCAGGCAGCCTGACATGCACCTAAAGTTTCAAGTCACTTTTCAAAGAAAGTAAAGGCACCAGTGGCCAACTGGGACATGGCTTTGATTTCTGTGGCTTCACTGCCATCTCAAGGGCATGGCAAAGCCAGTGCAGGACACATTCCTCCTCCCCAGGGAGGTGCAGCAAAGTGGGATTCGTGAAGGAGGGAAGCCATTGTTCAGCAGAGCGAAGCAGGTTGGAGGCCCTAGCCATGCATAGCTGGATGTATATGTTATATGTACAATAGTAATTTTTATTTTCTTTCTTACTATTTGGTAGCATGAATTTATGTTGTGATCATTTACCTCCCTCTCCACTAGAATGTAAATCTGTAAGGTTAGAAATTTTCATCTGTTTTTCACATATATATAATACAACATAGTATTATATGTAATGTATTACACATTGTATAATATATATTATGATTTAATCAATGAATAAGGAAAGGGATATAACATGGGATTTATAATCTGAACATCTTTTTATATAAACAAGACAATACTCAGATCATATTTTTATCATTACTTTTGAATTGTTTCAAAAATTTAAAAATTTAAATAAAATAATATGATCTATTGTAAGGTATCTAAATCATTGTTTTCTTTTTTGATAGTAATTGAATAGAGCAGAAATCTGCTAGATCTTTAAAACATAAGTGAAATCTTAAAAATCAAGAATTCCTATACTAAGAATATAAAGGCACAAACATGTTATGGTTTATGGGTACTAACATCTAAAGGCTCTAGGGCACATTTCAGTAACTTAATACCTTTTCTTATTAAACAAATCTAGACAGACACCTTCTTTATTACACTTTCAAAGGACTGATTAAGGGAGATACAAATCTGAAGTTAAATAATAAATCTTATGTTGTTAAAGAAGAAATCAGCTTGAAAATAGCTTTCCAGAATCTTCTGGGAATTTTCAATTGAGAGGTCTGGTTTTTTTTTAATTATTTTTAAACATCTGATTATTAACTAAAATATACATTTATGTCAATTATATCAGTTTTTGTATATACTTAATGATGACAGACTCTTTTCCTGGGAAAGCTTTTATTTCAAAAATACTGATAAAAAATGACACAATAGTAAATCTTAAAAATCACATCCATGTTTAACAAGAAATAATTTTCCAGTGATTTGGTCAGCAAAAAATAAAACAATACAGTAAACTGTCAAAAAAGAAAACAGTAATAGTTCCAGTGGGAAACAAATGAGTATCCTTTCTAATTATTAAGGCCATAACCATACAATATCAAATAAACTTCAAAGGCTAATCAGACAGTTATCATGATGAGAGCAAACGGGCTTGTTTTCCATCTTTCAAAACCCTAGTGAAGATACAACTAAAAGGAAGCAAGTGTGCAAGGATAAAAATTATTAAATTATGTCTTTATAGCTTTTTCATTTTCTTTTAAAAATGTATATATATATAAAAGCCTAAGCAACCAAACGACTAGTCGATTGAATGACCAATTGACTGGTCGCTATGATGCGCACTGACCACCAGAAGGCATATGCTCAATACAAGAGCTGCCTCCTGGTGGTCAGTGTATTCCCACAGCCAACCTCCCATGGCCAGCCAACCTCCTGTGACCCCTTGCCCAGACCTGGCCGGTCCTGATAGGCCTCAATGGGCCCTGATGACCAGCCAGGCCAAGGGACCCCGCCCATGCACAAATTCATGCACTGGACCTCTAGTATTAAATAATAATTAGTATGTCTAAAAAATCTTAATATATTTATAAAGCATATAAGAAAACACACACTATGACTCAGGTCCTGATTTCAAGTGCACTGTGAATGCTATTTGTGGAATTTCTTTCTCTTTCTTTTTATGTACTTATGAGAGGCCTTGTGCACAAAACTTGTGCACAGGGGCGAGGGGGAGGTCCCTCAGCCCAGCCTGCACCCTCTCCAATCCAGGACCTCTTGAGGGATGTCTGACTGCCTTGCGCAATCCAGGACCACTAGCTCCTAATCGCTCACCCGCCTGCCTGCCTGATCTCCCCTAACCACCTCTGCCTGCTTGATTGCCCCTGACTGCTACCCTGCTGGGCTGATCTCCTCTAACTGCCTCTGCCTCTCCCTGCACCCAGAACTCAGGCTTCCCTCCCTCTGGCCAGCTGCAGGTACTCAGGACTTGGGTCAGCTTCGCCTGGGTTGCAGCCACAACTGCTGGTACCCGGGACCCCGGGGAGGGTGGCTTGTCCCTCTCCAGGGCCGCTGCCCCAACTGCTGGCACCCAGAACCATGGGGTGTGCAGCTTGTCCCTCTCCCGGGCCACAAGTACAGGCACAGCCACCAGTAACCAGGACTGTAGGGTGGGCAGCTTGTCCCTCTCCCAGGCCGCAGCCTGACTGGTCCCCATTCCTCTCTCATGAGCTCATTTGTGCCTGGCTGGTCCCCATTTCTCTTTTCCCAGTATTGAGTGTCTGAGTCATTACAGTGTTATGGTGTGAGGGCGTGACAACCATTTGCATATGGGCTTTTATTATATAGGATTTATGTATTTGTTTGTAGTTTGCTTGCTTATTTATATATTTAGCTATTACATTTTAGGGTTAGGGAGAGATGATTGGTTTTCTGAAAGAAGAAGCTCCTCTATGCCCCTGCACCCCTGGATAACATAGCCAACACATAATACATAAAAACAAATGAGCTTCATGCTCTGCAGTACAAGCAGGAGTAATGGGTGAATGATTGAAAAATAATTTGCTAAGTTATTTTAAATCTCCGAATGGCTTAAGATTGAGACTTGTTCACTCTGCCCAATTTTGTTGTTCTAAATTATTAATCTAGCCTGGAGAATGTGCTAAAATCAAATTTATTCAGTTCTTAAATATTAAATGAATTATTTTCACATGCCAGGCAGTGTTGTAGGTGGTTATTATATAAATAGTAATAAACAAGAGAAACAAAGCTCCTATATTCTTAGTGCTTCCATTCAAGTAGGAGGAAGCACTTAGATGAAACACTGAAGAAATGAATGATACTTAAAAGAAAATAATGGAACAATATTTTTTATATTGGAAGAGTTTGTAAAGTAAAATATAAAACAAGATGACATGTATTTAATTAATAATCCCCCCTTCTACCTTTTGTTCTTTCACTTTTTGTTCATACACAGTATTTTTCAAGTTTACTTACAAAGAAAAAATTCAGTATATTTTATATACATATAGGCTCTTTTCCCTTATAAATAATTTCTATAATCTGTAAATAATCTCCAATTTTTGGCATCAGAAAATTTGTTACAGGTAAATTGAATATGATATCAACAGTTTTTTACACTGAATTTTAGGAAAGTTGGTAAAGTTATCTAAATGGAATAATATTTTCCATGACTGTAAGGACTCTCTAGAGAAAATAAACAGCTTCATTTACCATGGATGCTGATGGATCAATTTATCCCTGAGGCAATGATATTAGTATGTCACCTCTATAGATCTTCCTACCTGACTTGGCATGTATAAAAACAGCATGTGCTTTCTTTATTGATTAGATGAGGCTATATTAAAATCAACATCTCTAATCATTATCTCTGTTTAAAAAAATCAGGAGGAGTTAATCCTCATCAACAGCTTCTCTTTTTACAGAATATTTTCAATGCCTGGTGAATGATGGAATAATTAGGCCATCTGCTGGCAAGTGGCAAATACACCCAAATTCAACTAAAGCCTCCGCAGTGGCACATCAGGGATTTACAGAGATAATTAGCAGAGGAGTTTTTTGTTTGTTTGTTTGTTTGTTTGTCTTTGCTTTGTCCACATTAATAGATCATCTTTCACTTTAAATATTTTCCATCACAGTAATTTAACTTCATCATATTAAACCCTTCAAATTAAGATAGGGGCCTACACCACTAGGTAATTGTAACTATACCACTTGCATCATTTATGTATTCAACTAATACTGATTGGTGGTCAGTTATGTTCAAGGCAGCTTTTTAAACATTGTGGATTCAGTAACATACACAACTTTTCTACTCTCACATTGTAGGTCAGCAGGTGTTGAATCTACAATAATAAAAGTGTAATATGATAATTAGACTAGATGTCCTTCCAGACAACCTTCCAGATGAAGCTGGGGCTGTGAGGGAAGCCCAGGTCCCAGGTGCCTGCCCGTGGCTGGAGGGAAGCTGGTGCCGGCAGCCAAGAGAAGGAAGGCCTACTCTTGCACAAATTTTATGCATTGGGCCTCTAGTTAACTAATAAAATTTCAATACAGTAAAGAAATAGTTTTTCCTAAAGAATGAATATACCAAACTATAGCACTCTGTAGTTCATAGCAAATGCTAAAGTGTATTGGTTCTGATTTTAAGAGAAAAACACAAGGATTCTTGAATCTTCGTTCTGAAAAATACTTCATCAGCCAATGTCAACTAAATTGAATAAATGTGCTAAAATGCATTTCTGAGGATCCGTGTACACTGATTCTATGCCAGTGATCTTCCCAAATTTCAGTAATCCAAGGAAATGTAACTAAGGATTTTTTTAAGCAACACTGATACTCTCCTTTCAATGTGAAGGACAAAACAGGACATCCCAGCCCTGAGATGTCTGCATTAGGTCACCCAGAGTATACATTCATTAAGGACCCAATGTACGAAATTCATGCCAGGGCTCAGCCCTGGCAGCCCTGGCTTCGTCCGGAAGGTCGTCCGGAAGGACTTCTAGAAGGTCATTTGGCTGTCCGGTCTAATCCAGTCTAATTAGCATATTATGCTTTTATTATTATAGATTGATGTAACTGCTATAGTTTCTGCTAACCCACTGAAGGTGTTCTCCTGGTAGCTTGAGGACTTCAATTTTCTGGGACTCCAATTTGGCACCATTCTCAATATTACACACACACACACACACACACACACACAACCATCCTTATAGGTTCATTTCTAGTTTGTGGGATTTTGCAGCAGAAACAAATTATCTAATTAATAGTCACATTGCCTAATTAATAGTCTAATCACCCAGTTCATGTCAATTCTAAAACAGTTTCATTTAGTTGCTGTCAACATCTTTCACCATAGTATTCTTTACACTCCAGTCCTTATTCCCATCTTTCTTTATACATTTCATTCACAAACTATTCACGTTTCAGGCATATAAGTTAATAAATCTTTTTTATTCATTCATCTAAATAACATTGAACTCACTGCAAATCTTTACTGTTTGATTGCAATGGTCTTGACTCTCTTTGGGCTTCTGTAGCCTCCACAATTTGCCCCCTGAGAGGTGACAAAGAAGCAGCTAGGATTCCCCAGGAGAATTTGTTGCTCTTGTCACATTTACATATTTAAAGAAGAAATCTTTTCTAAGAGGTGCCACCCTCAAATATGTCCTATATTGTGGCTGAAATCAAGAAATTAAATGTATAATGTGTGTGTGGGGGGGTTTGTTTGTTTGTTTGTTTTAGTGAATAAGGTACTGAGGCAGAAAAGATAACAGCCACCAGAGTTACTTCCTTCCGTTGCAGCCTGCATACATCCTGCCTATCCTGCTAACTGGTCCACAAACAACTTAGACTAAAAAATAAGCCTTTAAAACAAATTATTTGCCAAGGCAAAATCATCTGGCCTGTGATATGGCTACAGTGGGGCAAAGTAGGGGATGGTGGAAAACTTGCCTCATAGGAAGAGCACACAGCACTTCAAACAGCTAGAGATAAAAAGCCAGAATCCATCTAGTTTAGTGCAGAATAACACGGAAGACCAGAGTGGTCGCAGTCCAGGGAGTAGGGGCCGTGATGCTGCTCTGGGCTGCCAGCTGAAGAGTGGACATGCTTAGAGTGTGACTTTTGCTGTCTTTGAGGTGACTGGTCAATCTAAACGATGGGAAGAGGAGTGCCAATGTGTGAGGGCAATGGTCCAAATCTTACGTGTTTTCCAGTGCTTTGTAGTGTTCTTGACACACGTACATTCTATGGTAAAACATTGTATGACTTTGGATAAAGCATTTCTCCTCTCTGATCCTCACTTTTTTTTTATTGGATAGAGATGATAGTAAGACCTATTTGGACTGGTTTTGAGAATAAAGAGAAATAATGCATATGGATACATTTCGTGTTCTTTAAACATTATAGAAAAGTAAAGTATCCAACATTGGAAAGCTGTTTTGTACTGTTATTTCATAAATATGTCCATATATTAACATTTTAATGACTCAAATGGAACACCAATTATCTAATGAAATGCTTATACTCATCAAAATAAGTAATATGTATCCTATATAATAAAAGTGTAATATGCTACATGTCCAACCATTCATTCAACCGTTCATTCGACTGTTCTGCCAGTCACTATGATGTGCACTGACCACTAGGGGGCAGATGCTCTGACCAGTAGGTTGCTTGCTGCTGGAGTCCAGCCAATTGGGACTGATTGAGATGGGCCCAACACACCCTGGAGCCCTCTGGCAGTCCCTCCTCAGCCCTGATCAGGACTGGGCAAGATAGCCCCGATCAGCACTGATCACCAGCCAGGCTTTGGGACTCCACTGGCCTCTATTATATATATACTAGGGGCCCGGTGCACAAAAATTTATGCACTTGGAGGGTGGGGGTCCCTCAGCCCAGCCTGTGCCCTCTTGCAGTCTGGGACACCTGGGGGGGATGTCCACCTGCTGGCATGCCTGGCCAGCCTAGGTGAGGGGCTGAGGGCCATTTTCAGGCTGCCCACAGCCCCTTCAGGGTTCGTGCACTGGGGGGTGGGAGGGCTGGTGAGTGCAAGCCTGGACATTTTCCACCGGAGGGTCCATGATTGCACACGCCTGGTGGACCCCCACCGCTGAGGGGACACACATGGCTCAGAGCTGGGTGGCGAGCCAGGGGCGGACGCTGGTGCAGGATCCCTCGGTGGGGCCCTGCGACAGAGTGAACACACTCAGGGTGGAGCCAGGCAGAGGACTGGCTTTGGATTCTCCGCACTGTGCAGCAGACGCTTCCGCACGCCCTGTGGAGGCCCCTGGGGGGTGGATGAAGGTAGCGGACCCTGGACGGGTGCTTCCGCACGCCCCTGAGGAGGCCCCTGGGGCAGAGCCAGGCAGCAGACCCAGGATGGCTGCTCCTGTACGCCCCACAGAGGCCCACGAGCTCCCGCATGCTCTGAGGAGGCACCCAGGGGGTGGAGCCAGGCAGCAGACCCAGGATGGCTGCTCCTGCAAGCCCCGTGAAGGACCCACTCTCCCACATGCCTGGTGGAGGCCCCTGGGGGGCAGAGCCAGGCAGTGGACCCTGGACGGGTGCTCCTGGATGCCCCGAGGAGCCCCCAGGCCGGACCCCCCTCACTGAGCTGACACACCTGGCACAGCTATGCCAGCCACTGAGGCTCCCAGTGCAGAGCTGCCCTGCCAGCCTCCATCTTGGCTGGGTTAATTTGCATACAGCCGCTCTGATTGGCTGGTGGGTGTGGCTGTGAGCAGAGGTTCAGCCAGCCTAGGCAGGCAGTTGCAACAGAAGCCTCTGGTTTGCTCTAGCTCCATGGCTGCTGGCCTCCATCTTGGCTGGGCTAATTTGCATACAGCCGCTCTGGTTGGCTGGGAGGCATGGCTTAGCTGGTGGGCATGGCTTAGGTGTCTTGGGTAACGGTCAGTTTGCATATTGCTCTTTTATTATATTAGACTAGGGGCCCGGTGCACAAAATTCGTGCACGGGGGAAGGGTGGAGGTTCCTCAGCCCAGCCTGCCCCCTCTCACAGTCTGGAACCCCTCAGTGGATGTCCTAAGATGGCCCCAGTCTGCCAGGTGCCTTTTGTGTGTGTGTGTGTGTGTGTGTGTGTGTGTCGCCACTGGGGACGTGCCCCCAGCCACATCTGAGGCTTGGAGCAGTCCTCCTGTGTGTGTCTACCTGCTGGGGGCCTGCCCCCAGGCACACTGTCAAGGCTTGGAGCAGGCACCCCCTCTATGTTGATCTCTCAGACTCTTGCCCTCCCCTGAATGTTGTTCTCTTTTTTGAGATGTGGCCAGGGCTGGGTGCTGCCTGCCTCCCAAGCTTGCCTACTGCCCATCTTCCTCCAGCCACCAGAAAGCAGGGAAAACCCCGCCTCGTGGTCAGGCCAGCCTTTTCCTGCTCCCTGATCTCCGGAAGGGACCTGGGGAGCTGCCAAGCAGGCCCCCAGCCCCCAAGAGCTTGCTTTCCCGCTCCCTAGTGCCCCCCCAAAGGGCCTGGGGAGCCGCCAAGCAGGCCTCCGACTCTTTCCCACTCACCGGTCCCCTGCTGCCTTCCTTTCCCACTCCCCAGTGCCGCCAAGGAGTCTGGGGAGCTGCCAAGCAGGACCCCGGCCCCTGCCGCCTTGCTTTCCTGCTCCCCAGTGCCCTGCAAGGGGCCTGGGAAACACACCAAGCAGGCCACTGACTCCTTGTTGCCTCTTTCCCGCTCCCCAATGCTTCTCAAAGGGCCTGGGCAGCCGGCAAGCAGGCCGCCACCTCTTTCCCACTCTCCAGTGCCCAGCAAAGGGCCTGGGCAGCTGCCAAGCAGGCCGAGACCCCCCCACCACCTCTTTCCCACTCTCCGTCCCACCGCCCTGCTTTCCCACTCCCTGGTGCCCTGCAAGGGGCCTGGGAAGCCCACCAAGCAGGCCACTGACCCCCTGCTGCCTCTTTCCTGCTTTCCGATGCCCCTCCAAGGGCCTGAGGAGCCGCCAAGCAAACCCCCAACCCTCAGCCACCTCTTACCCACTCCCCGGTGCCCCGCAAAGGGCCTGAGGAGCTGCCAAGCAGGCCGCCAACCCTGCCGCCTCTTTCCCACTCGCCAGTCCTGAGTCCTGCGCTGTTCCACCCAGCAGCTGCTCTGTGCACTCGGGAAGTCCCTCAGCCCGGCCTGTGCCCTCTTACAGTCTGGGACCCCTCGGGGGATGTCCACCTGCTGGCGTGCCTGACCAGCCTGGGTGAGGGGTTTTAAGGCTGCCCACAGCTCCCATTGACCCAATGTCCCAGCAAGGCTGGCTGGACGCAGGTTTCTGGGGTTTGTTTATCTTCTATAATTGATGCTGTTCCTTTAAGGCAGGGCCTAATAAGAAGCCTCGTTTCTGCTTCAGCTTGCAGCTTCTATAATGAAACAATGTTGTTACTCTTAGACTCAGGCCCGGCCTGCTGTTTCCTTCAGCTCCCGAAGATTCTATGATTTATACATTGTTGCAAACATGTTTTGCTTTCAGGCAAGGGTAAGCGAGCTGGCGCACAGACAGTTTCACTTTCACTCCTGCTGCAATGGAAGCTGCTGTTTACTCCATGTGTGGCGGCTGCCATGTTGGTTGGGTTAATTTGAATACAATCGCTCTGATTGGCTGTTGGGCGTCCCGAAGAAACGATCAATTTCAACATTACGCTTTTATTAGTTAAGACTAGAGGCTAAGTGCATAAAAATTTGTGCACTCGGGGTGGGGGGTGGGTCCCTCAGCCCGGCCTGTGCCTCTCTCAGTCTGGGACCCCTTGGGGGATGTCCACCTGCTGGCGTGCCTGGCCAGCCTGGGTGAGGGGCTGATGGCCGTTTCAGGCTGCCACAGTCCCTTCAGGGTTAGGGTCTCTACTGGGATGCCTCAATTCATGTCATTTTCTCTGCAAAGCTATCCCAAATTCTCTGTCAGTAATGGGATATTTGCTTCTCTGCAGTCCTTCTTATTCTTCTTAAACATTAATTATTATTTTAAAATGTTTAATATAAATGTTATCATTTAAATTGAACTTAAAGGGTAGAAATACTTTATGTATATCTTTGTATCCATTTGTCAGGCCTAGTGCTTAGCTCTGTTAGTATTACTATCACTATCACAATGATATTAAATGCTAATTAAATACATATTTAAAATGAATTTTCTAGTAATTCATCAGAAGTTTAAATATGAGCCTTGATTTACTTTATCTCCCTTTTTGTACAGTTTGTTAGTGGGATGGGGGGTGATAGACGAGAAAAAGACTGTGAAGAAAAATCTTATGGTTGACACGTACAAAGTCTTCCCCAAAGTACTTTTTATTTTTTAGTTGGGGACGCAGCACTGCCTTTGACCAGCACTGCCTGCATGTGCTTCACACCACTGCTTCTGCTTTCTAGCTGAACCTCTCCCAAAAGGACTCTTGTAAAGACAGAAGGAGTAGCCCTGGCCAGTGTGCGGAAAGGGATTACTGAGACCTAAAAGAAAGTGAACTTGTAGCATCATCATGGTTCATTAGAGACGTTAATATTGGCCTGAGGCTATCAGTCATTTCAAATGGAGAGTCAACTAAGACTAGAGGGAATTAATGAAGTCACTGACATCGTGGCCATGTTTCTAAGGTGGAGTTCATTAAGAAATAAGGATATTTCAAGCAGATGGCCAACTAGCGTAGTTTTGAGACAGCCCTAGGTGGGAATACCAAGGACTGACAGTTCAGTTCTGCATTTAGGAGCAAATTCTTTCAGTGCAGCAGGAACAGAAGGTACAGAGATCAGGTCATGCAAGCAGGGGGTGGGTGCAACAAAGCAATGTCCAAAATTGCAAAAGTCAACAGACTTAGTAGGACAAAAACAAAAAAAAAAAGAAGAATGATTAGAACATTTGAATCTGGACTTGAAAAAATATTTTTATACAAATTTCCCCTAGAGGCATTAGTGTTACAGAAAGAAAAATGATGACTATCTGAGCTAAGACGATGCTTCTAAATATTCACAGCTGAAGTATTTTACTAAATCTGGATAAAAAGATATCTGTAGTTAAGTACTTCCTAATTTTCTATTCATGTGAGCTATAGTGAATACTAGCTAAGAGTTTGGCAAAATTATATATCATTTATTTGTAAAGTGTATAGATTTTTTTAAAAAAATCAAATTGAAGAATCCAACTTGCATTTTATTAGAAAAAAAATGCTCAATACAGGAAAGGGCAAAATATTACACCTGTAGGTATGACCCTGATGAATAGTGGCTACTACTTTTGAATCTAGGAAGAGACCTTAACTCAGGAGTTGATATACACCTAATACCAAGCCTGATGGAATTTGCCTGATTTCAGTCTACCTGGGTTATAAACATATAGTGGCTGCAACACTGGCTTTAGATCTTTGTGCTTTAAATAGGATTCTCAACTTAAGAACATATAATATAGCATTTTATTTCAAACTTGAGATCCGATGCATGAAAATTCATGCACTTGCAGTGAGTGGGGGTGTCCCTCAGCCTGGCCTGCTCCCTCTTGCAGTCCAGGACCCCTCAGAGGAGAGGCAAAAGAGGCACCCACCACCGCTGCTGTGCTTGCAGCCATCAGCCTGGCTTGTGGCTGAGCAGAGCTTCCCCCCCCCCCCCCCCCCCCCCCCCCCCCCCGTAGGAGTGCACTGACCACCAGAGGGCAGCTCCTGCATTGAGCGTCTGCCCCTAGCAGTCAGTGTGCATCATAGTGACTGGTCATCCTGGTGGTTCCACTGTTAGGGTCAATTTGCATATTAGCCTTCTATTCTATAGGCTGGTCCCAAAAGCAGAGCCTGAGATAGGACTCAGGTGCAGGTAATTTACTGAAGATGCACTCAGGAGAGGTATTCTGAAGGATCATGCCGAACAAGGGGAGGAAAGGGACTAGAGAAGGATGCAGTCTTTCATAATGTCTAGGCTTGGCCAGATCTCCTGGGGAGAGCAGGAGTCCTGAAGTATACTTTGCAGTTTGCCCAGTAGCCTTGCCCTGCCTTGAGAAAAAGGGGCTGGAATTTTCCACCCCTTGGCCCACACATGTGCCAGTCATTGGTCTTGTGAGGGGAAGAATGTTGTGATCTCCCAGGCATAGCCAGGCAAGGGCATATCTCTGGAGACAGAAGCTTACTGAAGTGCACTCGCAGCACCTGTGGCATGAGAGCAATAACTCAGTGAAAAGAAACCAGGACTCGCACTCCAAAGCATCTACCAAAATTCAATGTATGGATATTAAATTTGAAGAGACATTTCTAGTAAAAGTACTGACATTTAACCCTTATCTAGTGACACTATCATAGTTTACTCTTAATTTATTCAATAAGTTCAGGGATGGGCCAAAGGATGCTTACAGCTGTGAGTACACGAAACAGGGTTTATTCTTGAATTGATATTTATTTAGTAATTATTGTCCTTTTTCATTTGAACAATTGTAAACCTACTTTTGCCCACCTTGTATATATGTGTGGGATAGATAGGTAGATGTATAGTTACATAGAAAGAAATACTTGTTGTGAATATAAGTGGTGATACTTCCCCATTTCAATTATTTTGTTATAATCAGCTAAATAAAATTATTAGTATAGGATTGATGTCTCTGTTGGCTAGATTTATACATTTCTTTCATTCTGAAGTCTGAAGATAACTGTGTCCCCCAAAAAATGAAAACAAGACAGAATATAAACTTAGAAAAAATGGTTCATTTTAAAGTGTTAAAAATAAATATCAAAGAAATACCACGAAGGTTTGTGATTTTTGGTAGTCTTCTAGCCACTGTTATTGTCACTGAATGATGTAATTAGAAAGCAGGAAATATCTCCTGTGTCACTCTAGCCCTTCTTTCCAAAATGTCTTATAATAAATGTCTGTTAAGAATGTAGAGTCAAACATTCATAAATTGTTTAATAACTCTGTGCTTTATTTTAGCAGATGAACTTACAAACCACCAGATTTCCATTTTGGCAGTGTTGGTTTTTTTTCCTGTTGAAAGTATACAGATGGCTCTCAGATACGGGTCTGGTCCTTACAGATAAGGTTAGGGAATCTTTCAGATAGGTAAACAAGTTACATTTTTAGGTAAGGTTCTTATCAGGTACACACACATTCTAATATGGAGTCTAAGGGTTACACACAAATCAAAATGGAGTTTTACTTATGCTAACTTAACAATTACTATAACATTATAGAGGTCATCATTTGCACTAAGCCTTAAAGTATGAGGTGATGAATAAAAGGCATAATAAGTAGAATGAGTGAAAGGGTTGCAGATATCAGAAACCGTTTTTGAACAATTTTATGTATTGCTGATAGAGGGTGGAAGGACAAGGGCCAAAGTATTTCCCGAGATATAAATACCAGGGACTAGTGAACAGTTTCTTTTTCTCAGTATTCTGACATCAAAATTAATTAGCTTTGAATTATCTTTTACACATTTTAAAATTCTAGTAGTTGTACATGACTGACCTAGATTGTGTCAGGTGTCCACCTTTTCCCCCAGGGAAAGATATGTGTTCTTGATAAAAAAAAAAAAAAGTCCCAGTGAGACTACATCCAATGGAGAACGGAAAGACTTCCAAAGAAAATTGGATGTGCTCGCTCTAATAGGTAATAACTAATTAGGATAAAAGATGCAAATATCCAGTCCCCTGTAAGTAGGAGCCAAGTCAGCACAAATGTCCTCTTGTGTTATATCTGTCCTTTATCATATATGTTAGGAACGGGAAGGAATGCTAAGGTATGTAAGATGAGAATTTCATCTTTATTTTCTATAATTTCTCACCTTGAGATGTACTGTTAGAAAGTGTGTTAACTTCTACAAAAGGAGAAAGTCAGCAAAGAGTGACAACTATGGAAGCATTTCTCAACCATAGAGATCTAGAGTGGTTCTTCTCCCCTTTGGTTTCTTCTTGTATTGCTAACAAGGAAAGAAAGAAGGAAAGAAAAGACATGACCTGGGTTACGATAAACTGTATAAATACATAACAAACATCACTAGCACTCATTTCTTATTGAAATTCATTTTCCATCAACACTCCATGGAAATGAGTGATGATCAAGCCAGCAATTTTACCACGTTTTTTTTGTTTCTCTGTTCCCTTTTACTACTTTGAAAGAAGTTTCCTCCTCCAAAAAGTTTTACCATCTCCTGAAGCCTGATAGAACCTTTTAAATGTTATGGACACAGTAGCTATTATTACAATTGGCTTCAGTATTCTTCATTTGTTCAACACTATGTCAAATGACAACAAAATTATCAACAAGTAGTTCTAAGCTTCATAGGCTAGAAGATAATGGTAGAACTTATCAGCTGGAAGCCAATTCCAGCCTGTCAGCAGGGCTGAATCATCTGGAAATGGTTGAGGGCATTTCCCCAAACCTGAAAAGGATGCATAAATGATTGCTTACTGTCAGATAGCTGAGGGAATTTCAATCTACATATTATTGTCTTCTACTGGCCAGACACCTGAACAGCCAAAGGAAATTCCTCTAATCTGACAATGGATTCTGTGTACTAAACCCTGGCCTTTGATGTATATATCTACCTCACCTTAGGACAATTTGTGTTAATAAAAAGCAAGGGGTCCTGAGACAAGGGAGAACTTGGTTCCTTTAGCCAAGCTCCTCTGGCCCCCAAATGCCTTCCAAAATTATATTTTGTCTCTGGACTCTTTAATCATTTACACACAGCGCCTTCTCCAAATTCCAGAACCCTTCTAGATGCTGGAACAAGACTCCTGACATTACTTATCTATAATAATAAAAGCATAATATGCAAATCGACCAAATGGCCAAACAGAGGAATGATCATCCAGATGAGAGGGCGGTGAGGCAGCTGGGACTGGAAGGCCTATTCTTGCATGAATTTCATGCATTGGGCCTTTAGTGGGTATAATAGACTTAGTGTAACAATCACCTACTGGAAGAAAAAAACAAAAAACTGAAATAGCCCAATCTTAATAGCAGGATAAATTATAGGAGAAACTCACCCAATTAGTCTGTTACAATCAAATTTTTTGTCTTGACAAGGCAAGGTGATTCATAATATCCATGAGAAAGGAAATATAAAGAAATATATGAGTAAAGGTCATTTTCTGTACTTATGAACTCATCTTTTCTAGATTTGTACTCATCATCTGTCAGTTTTCTGAAATATGCAATAAACTATCCACAATGTCGATTTAGAATATCAAAGGAAGAGAGGCCATGGCCAGAGCTATTCCCATCATTTATTTTTTTAAACTCTTTCAAAAAAGAGAAACTGATCCAAATAGTGTTCAACATTGCTTCTTAACAAAGTGGAAATTGATTTGAACTTCATATTGTCTCTCATTATCTCCTATTTTTATAATAAAATTAAGAATCATTTAGTTTAGCAGTTATTGAATAGTATTGAATTCTAGTGATTCTAGATATTGTAGAGATTGAGGTGGTGAAAACAGTATAGCTACTTCCTTTGAGCAGGAAACTGGTCTTTGCAAGGTTTGTCAGGCTATAAAACTAAACAGTGCACTGCCCTGGCAAGGGAGGAATGAGAAATCTAAAAAGGGCTAATTCAAATGTAACCTGCCTCCCTCCCAGAAACTGATCTTGCAGAACCTGTTACAGAGGCCATATGTGCTGCCCTGAAGGAGGGGGGGTGGTCGTTGTGCTGGCGCCAGAACCATAGGATGCAGCCTTACACCTGGGGGCCTTCCTGCAGGCCCACAAGGAGGCGGAACCATATCTGCAAAACAAAGATCCTAGAAGGTTATAAAAAGCAAAGCCTCTGACTGGTTTGGCTCAGTGGATAGAGCGTCGGCCTGTGGACTCAAGGGTCCCAGGTTCCATTCCAGTCAAGGGCATGTACCTTGGTTGCAGGCACATACCCAGTGGGGAGTGTGCAGGAGGCGGCTGATCGATGTTTCTCTCTCATCAATGTTTCTAACTCTCTATCCTTCTCCCTTCCTCTCTGTAAAAAATCAATAAACTATATTTAAAAAAAAAAAAAAAAAAAAAGCAAAGCCTCTGTACGTTACTCACTCTGATTTGGAAAATCTTTCCTGTGGTCCACTAGTCACTAGTGTTAATAATAAAAGGGCTCCTTCCCTTTCTCCATGAAGTGTGCTTGGCATTTCTTTGCTCTTCTGTAACACCTTCAAGATGCTCATAATATAGCCGGTTAAGTTCACAATAAACTCTAATATAAAGCAATGGGCAAAATAAAGAGACAAAATATGGAACTTAATAGGCTGCATGGTTCCAAAAACATTAGTATTAGAATGCAGGTCATTTAAAAGTTTTATATCACCATACACTCAATAGTAACGAACCATTTAGTGGACATTAGTGAGTTTTGACATCTATTCCTGCTATTTATAGTAACAGCACCATGGTTTTCCATGTGACATCTGCCTTATCCTACTTTGAGTTCATATGCTTCTTATAGAACTGGGTCGTGTATTATGGAATGATTGGTTCAAACCGTAACAACCCAGAGCCAATGAGATCCAGTTCCACCTATTTTGTGTAGAAGTCTAGGGAGGGGGAACTTGTTCTTCTCACTAATATTACAGGCATCCTAATGGCATAATCTAGCACTTCTGGGAGTCACCACTCAGAGTCACGGAATGTTCACCACAAAGAAATAAGCAGAGTTAGAGATAGAGCAGGTCTGAACTACATCGTTTGAGCTGCTAGTTGCAGTCATTTGTCCCTTCCAGTTAAATCATCCTTTTTACGCTCTTCTGCTTCAGCCATTTTGAATTGGGTTTCTGCCATTTGCAACCCAAAGATGGCTGGCAAAGACAGGTGTTTTGAATGTGTTTAAGGTGTAGTTAAGCCAGAGAGAAAGAGATGTCTTACAATGCAGAGCAACAGAAAGATAAAAGGTGAAGTGAAATTATTCACTCTATCGTAAGCCCCTAAACAACACAGAATTTGAATTCTGGAAACCATATCTGGCCCAAAATATTTGGTGAGATTCATAATAGTATTGGTTCAGAGTGCTGCCCAATGAACAGTATTTGATGTTTGTGAGAACATAATAGTTAGACCACAATATGATTAATCATAGCTTTAGTCAGGACACCATTCCTAATGCTACCACTGGTGTTTAGGTTGCTGTGGGCAAACCTCTTGAATTTTTTACCCCTTGACTTTTAAATCCATAATTTTGAACTCAGTGGAACAAATCAAAGGCGATAGTGCTGGGAGGTTGTGCCGTCTGCCTGCTCTTTGACAATTCTTTCATAAAAGCTAATTTTCAAAGAATCTTTCTCCTTTCATACGATTCAAATATTCACTGAGTAAAATTCATGCTATGCTTATAAGGAAAAAATTTTAAATAGAAATTGAGAATAATGATTAAATTCTTTTGTGTTATTACTAAGAAAAATGAGACTTCTTATAAATTTCAGTTAAGTACCAGGCTTGCTGAAAAGTCAGATGTGAACTTCCTATTGCAGTCATTTACAAATCCACATATACGAAAATTATCATAATTATTACATGTTCTACTAGTTTGAAAACATGGTGCTTTTTTCATCTATATTTCAAAATTGGCTAGAATATTTGAAAGACTTTAATAAGCTCTTTTATACATTTGAAAGTTTTTTTAAATGTCTATTATATAAAACAACTAGCTTGAAACAGAAATCATTTTGTCAAACATTTCTGAAATAACAGTATTTTGAATCTTTATCTTATGAGTAATGTGATTTATTTTGACAATTATTTATTGAATACTTGCTATATGCCATCAATGGTCTTGGTACTGGGTATACAGTTGTGGACAAGTCCCACAGAATCTCGGTACTTTTGTAAAACAGATCATATAAACAAATAATCAAATAAATACACAAAATAATTTTAGTGCTGAGGAAATTAAAACTTTATTAAATAAAAAACAAAGTAAAAGTGTATTTTTTTGTTTTTTTCCTTTAAATATATTTTTATAGAAACATCAATGATGAGAGAGAATCATTGATCAGCTGCCTCCTGCACATCCCACACTGTGGATCAAACCCACAAAACTGGCATGTGCCCTGACCAGGAATCAAACTGTGACCTCCTGGTTCATAGGTCAAAGTTCAACCACTAAGTCACACTAGCCAGGAATTAAAGGTATCTTTCTGAGGAGGTTTCATTTTATCTGAGACTTGAATCTGTCTTATGCTATAGTATGGGCTTAATTGTAAACCCCAAAATTCATGTTGCAGTCTTAATAACATTACCTTAGGATATGAATGTATTTGGGGATAGGATCTCTAAAGAGGAAATCAAGCTAAAATGAAGCCATTTGAGTGGGGCCTAATCCAATATAACTGGTGTTCTTATAAAAGAAGGAGATTCAAATACAGACATGCACAGAGTAAAGACCAGATGAAAACACAGAGAGAAGAAGGTAGCCAACTACAAGCCAAGGAGACATGTCTCAAAACAAATAACCCTGCTGATGCCTTAATCTTTGACTTTCAGCCTCCAGAACTATGATAAAATAAATTTCTATTGTTTAACACACCCAAAACACTGTGGTATTTGGTTATAGCAACATTAACAAACTCATACATACTACTATGAAGGCATTGAATAGCGTGGGATTAGGGACATCTGTCATTATAACTAATGCTCCTAAATTTCTGTCTACCCTCAATTTCAAATTCTAATAAGGTAAGTGAAAAATAGAAATGCATAGTTTTTCATAAGCATTCATTGGATCCTATAGCTTTGAGCTCCAAATCTTTCATTGGAGCTTGTAGTAAGTAACAAAGGAACCAAAATAAAGTTGTATCTTTAGACTGTCACACTCACCCTTGGTAGAAATACTAATGAAGGAACAGGTAAATAAAAAACAGAGAGCATGTAGTAAAAGAAAATACAACATTCAAGGTATATTTTCTAAATTTTTAAAAATTTACAAAAATATGAAACTAGCCCTGCCAGTTTTCTCAGTGGTAAGAGGGTCATCCCTCAGATAGAAGAGTCATGAGTTCCATTCCCAGTCAAGGGCAGGTACCTCGGTTGTGTTGCAGGTTTGAGCCCTGGCCTTGGTCGGGGCACATGTGGGAGGCAACCAATCCATGTGCCTCTCTCACATTGATCTCTCTCTTTCTCTCCCTTTCTCCTCCTCCATCTCCTTTCCCTCCTCTTACACCTCTTGCTCCTTCTCCTCCTCCACCCTCACTCCCTCCCACTCTCTAAAAATTAATGTAAAAATATCTTTGGGTAAAAAAAAAAAAAAAAAAAAAAATATATATATATATATATATATATATATATATATATATATATAAACTAATAAAAGTGAAATATTAAAATTAACCGTTTCTCCGAGACAGGGTAAGCCACGCCCACCAGCCAATCAGAGCGGCTGTATGCAAATTAGCCCAGCCAACATGGCGGCCGCCACTCCCGGACCTGAGTAAACAGCCCTTTCCATTGCGGCAGGAGGGAAAGTGAAGCTGAGCCCTTCAGCTCAGCTCCGATTAA
>PVJC01022153.1:11916-27789 GCA_004026665.1 Murina feae | reverse complement strand
GTCTCTTGACTGTCCTGTGATATTAGGCACCAGAAGTCTCTTGACTGTCCTATGATATTTCTAGACAAGCGCTTAAACAAAAGGTCAGCAGTCAGTAAGTTTAATTAATAGTGAAGAGGGGACTTAGAGAGCTACGCCCACATGAGACCCCTGCACTCAGGTCAGCTTTAAGAAGGCTACGCTCATATGAGACCCCTGCGTTGAGGTCAGCTTTTAGAAAGCTACTCTCATATGAGGCCCCTGCATTCAGGTCAGCTTTCAGAAAGCTACGCTCATATGGGACCCCTGCATTCAGGTCAGCTCCCAACAGATGGATGCTTAGTTACTAGTAGTTATTCAGTTTTAGTATTCTCCACAGTACCTCGCTGAGTGGTGCATAAAAGAAGCTCAGTGAACATTTGTTAGTTCATTGTGATCAAGAGGTAAAAGCAGGTGGACAGAAAGCAGGATCCACATGTGCAAAGCGAGGAGGAGCAAGGGAGGTTCAATACTTGCTGGGGGGGAGGGGGAAGAAGCTTGAAGATCAGAAAGAAGCTTCTGTGACTTCAACCGTCCTCTTCCTTCCTTCCCTCCAACATTGATGAAACGCCATGTTCAAGGTGCTAGGGAAGGAAGAAAGAAAAGAATAGTAGCTTCTGCTTACTGAGTTACGTTTGGTGTACCAGGAGCTTTTCACACCATATATACTTAATTGAGATATAATTGACATGTAGCGTTTGTTTCAGTTGTATGTACAACATAATGACTTGATATCACCATACGTAGCTGCAGTTTCTTTTCTTGTAATGAGAACTTTTAAGATCCTAGCCATCTATTCAATATCTTATTACATCCTCACATCCGCATCCCAGACAGTGTTATTAAGCCACAATTGAGAGAGCTAAAGATTCGAGAAGTTCAATCATTTACCTAGGGTGACACTGTTCATAAGCGACAGAGCCGGGCTCGAACCCCCGGTTGGCCCGACTGGCCCACACTGTGCGCCGTCCCATGCTGATCGATGCTTACGTTCCTACTTGCAGACCCTCCCTGCCAAATCACGCAGCTGCCTGCGAAAGAACACGGACAGTCAAGAATGGAAATCACGGAATTTGTTTCAAAACATTCTTTTGTGTTTCTGGCCAAACTAGGGAGCTCTGTACCTGGTTCCCTTTCTTGGGATCATTCAACAGAAAGAAACTGATTTCAGAAACCTTTGACCCATAAAATGTTCAAGGACGACTCTGAAACCCGTTGCCTGTTGACATTCTGTCACAAGGAGGAATATTGGCACCAGTTGGAGTCGACTGGGTTACTAGACAGGGTTTGCGTCTCTGTAAAAGCTTGTTATGTGACCAAGCGGATGCTGGGGAGCCCACAGAAGATGAAAGTCTCCGGGACTTGGGTGTGTTCAGAAAAACACATTTGCAGCAGGCAAGATGGTCTCAGCTGATGTCATTGGGTTGGGTCTGACCAGGGGCAAATGCCTCTAGTTGGCTCACTCATGTTTGGGGATTTCCAATCCCTGAATGCCTCAGGGCAGAGAACCTGGTGGAAAAGAGAAGAAAGCTTCCCCCAGCTTCACTGTGCAAAGAACAAAGGGGGATCGTTAAGGAGACCCCGAGTTCATGTATCCTCCGGAGGAGAGCAAAATGTGCCTCGACGTGTGGGACATGTTACCTCAGAATGATCTTCCCATGAAGCAGATATTAAGCACATGGGGAGGGAGGGATGAGCCCCACAGGGAATGGAAAACAAGATGCTGGACTCTTCTAGAAAGACGCAGAGTTATCCTCGTTAAGGAACTGCTGCGTGGCTGTTTTCATGCAGCTGATGGAAGTTTATATGAGACTAACAGGACTTTCCTCGAACAATTAAAATGTCCCTAGTTGGCTGTGCATAGCTCCTTTGTACAGCTTTTAAAACAATGTGCGACAGCATTCCAGAAACATGACACAGTAGATAAATGTGACTTGGGATGAGGACCATCCAGCAACTAGATCTGACCTTGTGGCACCTTGGACAGGCGCGCTCATCTCTCTGTTCCTCAGATGGTGGCCACAATACCTGCCTTAAAGGTTTGCTACGAAGAGCAAAGAAAATGATGTGGGTAAAATGTGCTGGCACAGATAATACCTGTGACATAACGTCACGGGCCATCTCCCAAAGACCCTAACGTTTCTGAGTACCCGCACTGTGTCTCAAGCTGTGCTTGCTTAACGCGCTGAAAAAGATTCCTGAGCACAAACATCAAGGTGCTGAGTGCAAAAGCCAGGATGGCGTTGGGGCACCATGTGCAAAAGGGCCGAGTGCAACAGAATAACTGTACGCCTGTAAGGATTTCATGGCTCCAGCCACAGCCAGTAAGCACAGAAGACTCCTCCCAGTCAGGAAGAAGTCACCATTGGTGCATGAGCTCACCCTTCAACATTTCTTTTTCAAAGAATAAAGTTTCTGCTCTGCTTTACCGAATGCAATCTCATCCTATTGGCAGAAAGGGTACAGGAAAGAATAAATTTAATTTGGGGCCCTGACCTGGAAGGGTGATAACAGAATTTGTAGATGGTCATAATGAATGATAAGTAAGAGCAAATAACTATTTTTTCTATCTGATGCAAAATGATGCTCGAGGTATTTTGTTGATTTTGGTTTTGTTTTGTTTTTTTTTTTCATATATTTTATTGATTTTTTTTACAGAGAGGAAAGGAGAGGGATAGAGAGTTAGAAACATCGATGAGAGAGAAACATCGATCAGCTGCCTCCTGTACACCCCCTACTGGGGATCAAGCCCATAACCCAGGCATGTGCCCCTGACCGGAATCGAACCTGGGACCCTTCAGTCCACAAGCCAACACCCTATCCACTGAGCCATACTGGCTAGGGCTGCTTGATTATTTTGAACCAAGTGGAGAAATTTTCTAATTGAGGGAAATGATGAAATCAGTGTGTGTCTTTGGCATCATTCTGACCCAGCTGCTATAGTTTGAATGTTTCTGTTTGCCCAAAATCCATGTGTTGACATCTTAATAGCTAATAAGATAGCATTAGGAAGTGGGGCCATTGGGATGTTATTAGGACATGAGGGTGGAATTATGTCAGAGGGCCACTGGTTCTGATAAAAAAAAAAAATATCCTTAGAGAATCATGTGTTGAAGTTTAGAAAGTAATGCAAAACCCCAACCCTGATAAAAGCCACAGTGGTAGAGCAGCATCGAGCTCCACAGAAGCCGACCTCTTCATGGCCGACTGCCTATGCCCAGTGTTACACTCAGGGGAGGAGCTCCCAGCCAAGACAGCCAGGTGCTACTGAGGAGAGTTCTTTCAATTCCCGGTTTCCTGCAGGTGTGAAGGGGTGGAAGTGTGGGCTGTGGTAGGCCAGGCAATACGGGAGTAATGGAGACACTTTGGCAGAAGGAGTCTCAGAATGGAAGGTGCTGGGAAGAAAAACATTCTGTACACCCACGAGGCTGTTCCCCAATGTTGGGTCTAGAGTCCAGGGGTAGACAATCTCTAGTATCATGACCCTCGCTCCATACTGGACCTGAATACTATCAAAAATTTCACTTGGACACTCACCCACACAGCTACCTCCCTGAACACATCATCCCAGGAGAATTGGTCAGCATTAGTTCTAATGTTTGCCACCTCTCAGAGTTGAACCATCAGTTTAAAAGAATTTCTCAAAATATGGTATGAAGAGAGCTATCCTAGGCTACTCCAAGGTGACTTCTGTCCTTCCCTACTCCAGTAGTGGACATCTCTCTGTTGCCTACCACCTGCCACTAACTACTTCTAGAGAAATAAAAACTTACACACAAATTTCTATGGGCCAAAAGTGTATACTAAATACTAGTATGTGGATAATCCATGGAAATGATTGGGAAGGATATTGTTTGTTGTGTTTGTGTGTGTGTGTTCTTGATTTGTATGAGGTAGCTCAACACTTTATAAGAGTGAATTAAAGAAAATTCACAGCAGCCCTAGCTGGTTTGGCTCAGAGGATAGAGCGTTGGCTGCATACTGAAGGGTCTCAGGTTTGATTCCAGCCAGGGGCACATGCCCAGGTTGTGGGCTCAATCCCCAAAGAGGGATGTGCAGGAGGCAGCCTATCAATGATTCTCTCTCATTGATGTTTCTCTCTCTCTCTCTCTCTCTCTCTCTCTCTCTCTCTCCCTTCCTCTCTGAAATCAATAAAAAATTAATAAACTTATATCATATCACAGACTACATGACATAAAGTACTGATTGCTATCATTATCATCATCATTAATATTAAGCAGCTATGTTTCTGGGTCAGGGACTCTAAATGATTCAAGAAGAAACAGGATGGATTAATACATGGAGGATAGTTCACACGTTCAGGCATCTTTAGCATAGGGATGTCAAATCACAGCCTAACAAAGATGTGGACACAGATAAGCAGCAACAGCGTGACACTCATTTACACTGCAAGGCACAAGTGAATAAACATCCATGGTGGATCTGGATGACATACATGCATTGCCATGCACACAGTGGGTGAGAAGTAGAAAAGAACAGACATAGAAAATCAGTTGGGCTAATTGACTACACTGCGACATTCCACTTATATTTTTAACGCTCTCATCCCTGGATTTCTGGCCCTACCCTCTCCAGAGCTGTTCCCAGGGTCCTGTTTTCACCAGACCTTCCTTGCTGTTAAACAGACCTCGAATACAGGAATAGTCAGTAACTTCACCCATGTCTTGATCAGTGTGTATATTTTAATGGGGATTCTACCCAGGGACTTTGACTTTCCCAGCATCCCTCCTGACACCATTCTGTGGGCTCCCCTAGGCGTCTCGCTCTTTGGCAAAAGGGATCACAGGGTACACGCTCATGTCTAATTTTTAAATCATCTTCCTCTTTAGTAAGAAAGTACAATATGTTCTTTGGTGGGAAATCTGCTTGATATTCCCCTCTATTCCCTCTCTAGTGATTAGGGAGGAAGTAGAAGGCAAACTGAATTTCCACAAGACAAGCCACTAAAGTGCAAGCCATTTAACTAAGAAAAAAATGTGTATAAAAGAAGTCCCAAAGAGTCCATAAAACCCTAACTTCGTCTTCCCTGTGCTTCATGAAAGAAAAAGAAGCATAAATTCCCAAGAATGAGTAAGCAAAGCAGCCACGTCTGGACCGAGGGGATGGTCTTTTCCTTGACATTCACTTCCCCTCCGTGACTAGGTGGCTGCGTGTTTCCACCATCATCCTTTAAGAAGTTAATTGTATGTGTCTCTGAGACGTCGCCCTACAAGAAAAACATCCTCTAAGGTCAAGGCCAAAGACATTAGCAGCTTTCACCACCACCACCACCCAAGTCTCTGATTTACTTAGTATAGTTAAGGCTTCAATTATCCCATAAAAACTCAGAACGTTGGCTTTATGCTGGCCTCCTCTGGAATATGTGTTCTCTCTGTCTCAAATGCTTTGCCACGTGTTTTTGTTACGGGTGGCTGAGTATAGGGTGTCAAGGCAAGGTTTAACCTCCCAAAAGCTGATGTGGCTCATGATTTCACTTATATGTGAAATCTGGGGGGACCAACCAACCAACAAAACAGAAAACACTCATACAAACAGAGAACACTTTTATGATTGGCAGAGGGGGTGTTGGGGGGATAGGTGAAAAAGGGGAAGGGATTAAGAAGTACAAATTGGTAGTTATAAAAGAGTCATGGGGTGTAAAGCACAGCGTAGGGAATAGTGTCAATGATATTGTAACACTATGTATAGGCCATGTGACTGATGCTTCCAGACCAGTGTCCCCTGCACCTGCTTCATGATCAGAGTCAAATGGCGTCTTGTTGAAACTAGGGTCCCAGACTAGAAACTGAAGCAGGAAGCTTCTGGGCAGGATCTGCAATGGTTCTCAGGATCAGGGAAGCAGACTGGTATAGCATCTCCCCAGAGAGGGCAGAAAAATCTGTAAAGCTGTGTTTCTCTCCGTGTGGTTTGTGACACAGTAGTGTCAGACTTACTAAGGAACTTGTTAGATATAAAAATTCTCCACCTACCCCAGACCTACTGAATCAGAAACTTCCTCATGTATTTTTTTATTAATTCATTCGGTAAATATGCATTTAATATCTGCTCTGTCTAGACACTGAGGATCTGTTTATGAGCAGGACAGACATGCTCCATGCTCCCTCAGAGCTTACATTCAGGGAGAGGAGACAGAAAATAAACAAGGAAAAAGTCCAGCCGATTTGGATGTGGGGTGTGACGGGAAGGGAGGGTCAAGATGGTCCAAGCAACTGCGAATACGGTGCCATTTCCTGAGAAAGGGAGAAAGTAAATGCTCTGAGAGGTTCTTGATCATGTAATGCATGTGAACTACACATGTGAAGGAATGGGTAGTTGGGATTGACACTGGGGTGAATCCACTAAAAAACTGTTCAACTCCCCATTTCTCTCCAAGTCACGAAAAAAAAAGGAAAGTTGGTTTTTATTATGAAAATTTCAGTCTGAGTTAAACACTATCAGAGGGGAAAAGATGGAAATGACAGGATTTTCTCTTTTCTAAATATATTTTTTATTGATTTCACAGAGGAAGGGAGAAGGAGAGAGAGATAGAAACATCAATGATGAGAGAGAATCATTCATAGGCTGCCTTCTGCACAACCTGTCCCCTGGCCTGGAATCAAATCGTGACCTCCTGGTTCATAGGTTGATGCTCAACCACTGAGCCACATCAGCCAGGCTGGATATGAAAGGGTTTTCAAACTCTAGGTTTGAATCTCTTAACTTGCCTGAGAGGCTGGGAAATGAGGTGTGGATCTTCTGAGAGGCATTTTGCAGGAGTCCTTGATGCAATTCAGTTCACTGTCGGCCTGGATTTTCACAAGGGCTCCAAGCCTGCTCTAACTACAAATATTTTAACATCACACACGACTCATACTTTTGTCAGTTACCGGTGGATTCATATGATATTATTAAATGGCAACCTCTGGTGGCTTATACGGCATCAGACGGTTAAATTATTTTTACAGCCTCACACTCCTGAGGAAACAATCCGCACTCCTTCATTTCATAGACAGAAAACTCCCAGTATCCCTTTCTGTGACAAACAAAGCCATAGGCAGGGCTCTGCAACGTAAACACCCAACTTGCCTCTCTTCTCCGTAGGAATGGCGCCTGCCCGTCCCCATCTGGTCTGCCGTTATTATTCTATTGCTACTCCTCTTTCACAGCACAATTAGGGGATCCCTCACCTAAGGTTCCCCCCTTGGCCCCTTTTCCCCTAACTGTTTAGGTGCTGCCATCCTCATAGCTCTCCTTGTCCTTCCCTCGCTCATAGCTGCATTGAACTTGCTCACTTACCTGCATCAGTCATTGATTACAAAGGGCCAATGCACTGTGCTGGGGACTGGCGATAGAGTGGTCAAGAAAAGAGTCCTCATCTGATAACCCCTGGAGGAAACAGAGCTTTTATAGTTCATGCTCACTGGTTTTTAATTGCTTGAATATATTCCTTAATTTGGAGACTAGATAGAGGCCTTGTTATCACAGAGTTGGTCGTTAAAAAAATTTAACTCTGCCTGGCCAGCCTGGCTCAGTGGTTGAGCGTCAGCCTATGAACCAGGAGGTCATGGTTCGATTCCCGGTCAGGGCACAGGCCTGGGCTGCGGGCTCGTGCCCCAGGGTGGGGCGTGCAGGAGCCCTCTTGGAGCCCTCTTCTTGCCTGGGCCCCAGCCATGGGCCATAAAGACCTGAGTGAACACTAACGTAGTTCCTAACAGCTCAGGGCGCCTCCCTAGAATGAACCCAGACCCCCTTAGAGTGTCTGCCTGAGAAGACTCAAGAGGAAACTCAAGCCTGCCAGAAGGATTTACTGTTTGTCCCAGCCAACACCGGAAGACAGGGCCCTTGTCTCCACAGTCTCTGTGGGAGGGTAGTTTACTACCAAGCTCCACGTCCTGCTTTTTACAATTTTTAATTTCCCTGAGTTTGCTAAAGCCATTCCTTTATTCCTCCTCCCTGGTCCCTCTTCGTCCCTTTAAAATGCCCAGTCAACTCCACAAATTGGAAGGGGGATCCAGGGGGACCCATTCTTTTTCCTACTGTCGGTCGTCACTGAATAAAATCAGTTTTCACTGCTTTAGCTAAGGTCTGACGGCATTGATCTTTGACAGGCCCAATATAAAAATCATTAGGGTCCTTGTAAGAGCGAGGTGGGAAGATCTGAAATGAGAAGATGAGGTAGGAAGCAGAGGTAGAGATGCAGCCATAATAAGCCTCTACCGACTGGAAAAGGCAGGCAAGGATTCTCCTCCAAGAGCCTGGGGAAAGAAGCAGCCCTGCTGATTTTAGTTCCTTGATGTTAGTCCCCCCAGACCCTTTGACACTTCTCATCTCCAAAACTGTAAAATAACAAATTTGTGTTTTTTCAAGCCACTAAGTTTGTGGTAACTTATTACAACAGCGACCGGAAACTAATGACACTGTCCATGCTACTTAATCAGCCCAACAGAAGGGTGTTAATGTCACATAACCACTAAAGATGGTTTTAAATTAGTCCTTGGCATGGGCTTTGGTGACCATGGACAGCCATGAACTTGTGGCACACTGACATCATGACATTAGCACATTTTAGAGGAATATATCTTCAAGTAGGTCTGTAATTCAAAAAGCAAACATCACCCTTTGGGGACACGCACCACACGCTAAAGACCAGAGCCCTTGCCAAAGACAGAGGAGAATTTCTCGCCAAGCATTTAAATGTTAAATCATGATGATTTCTCTCAACACTTCTAACGAGGCTGATTCATTTTTACTGAAATGGTTTCATTTCTCATTTTCTAAGGAAAAGGTTGAGTTGTGGCATACTGCACTCTTAATGAGCCCCGCTCATAGGGGCAATGTAATAAGGTGATTTACTGTAGACCCGACACAGGCTTCTTACGAAGCGTTTGCAGGGCTGCTGCGTTTGCTTGGTGTGCTTTCCCACGGGAGGGAGAGAGCGATGGGCAGGTAACAGGAACAGTGTAGGTAACAAGGATCAGCAATTCCATGTTACCTCTGTGCTACAGGCCAGCTCCGATCTCTATTTGGAAATTCATTTTCCCTCTCTGGAGTATAGAGGGACTGAAGACACTTGTATTTCAGGGTGTTTTTATTGTTTGTTTGTTTGTGTTCAATCCTAAGAGGCAAAAATATAATCAATGCGCTGTTACCGAATTCACTGCTTCAGGTGTCCTGTTCAAGAACCAGACGTGGTTGTGATTAGGTTGTTTTATTCACTTGCAGCAAGTAAAGGAGACTGTGGATTCACATCCAAAGCTGTCTCCCAGAAGGGCAGGTTAGCCATTGCTTTATCTACACTGGTTAATTGCATGTTGATTTCTTTTTTTTTTTAATTTTTTTTGTCAAGGTTGGAATTTCTTTTTTTTTTTTTTTACTGCTTAAAATATTACAAAGAGTAGTACATATGTCTCCTTCCCCCCGCCCCTTAATATATATATTTTTAATTGATTTTTTACAGAGAGGACGGGAGAGGGACAGAGCGTCAGAAACATCAATGAGAGAGAAACATCGATCAGCTGTCTCTTGCACACACCCTACTGGGGATGTGCCCACAGCAACCATGGTACATGCCCTTGACCGGAATTGAACCTGGGACCCTTCAGTCCACAGGCTGATGCTCTATCCACTGAGCCAAACCGGTTAGGGCTTGATTTCTTCTTTGAAGTTGGCTAAACTTATCAGGTTGGTTTCCAGCAAGCTCATCCAGTTACAGCTGCATCTATAAAACAGTGTGCTCCAGTTTAACACTTAGCAAGAATAGAATTTGGTAAGAATCTCCCAGAGCTTGAGACCCTTGTCCTATCTACCACCACCATCAGTTCCTTTTCTGTTTTCTAACTTGCTGATTTGATAAGTTTTCATAGTTAATATTATATCCAGAATAAGCAGCTCTGGTCCAAGTTTGCCAATCATTAACATTCCCAATGATCTCATTTGTCTCTAATATTCTTAAGTGCACACTTTATAACCTCTAATAACACCTCTGGCTTCTCATAAAGCAATTTCCCCGGGACACACTTAATATGGATTGTAACCATTTCTATTCTGATGCATTTTTGCCTGCCACATCTAGGGTTAATCACCAGCAAAGAACTTACTTTCAGGACTCTCCCTCATGTTCGCCTCAGTTTGGGGGTAGTAGCTATTCCAACTGGAATTTGCAGCAAGGGAAGTGGAAATTTTATTTTTCTGGGAACTCCTCAGTTGCCCCCATTAAATCACGCTATGAAATGGTCTCAGATTGGCAAGAGTCCATCTCTGTGACATGGGCCCTGTGGCCCCAGCTGGGCATTTCCCTTCAGATGATAAACTTCCTTTGAGCTGAGTTGAAATTTAAATGAAGTTCAACAGGAAAGTGGGGTAAAGAAAAATATTATGTTTCAGCCGTAAGTTTGGAAGGGACTTTGTTGTTGAGTCCCTTGGCGGATTTGGTAATGGCAAAACTGCATTGACTGCAAACAACCCCTCTTTCAACAGATGTGCATGATACACAGGGTTTAGGGAGAGGAAACCAATGACGGTCTGAGATCCATTTGTAATGAAGTCATGTCTCCAAATCCACCACGGACATTCGACCTCCTTCGGCGGCCAGTTTCGCAAAAAGCAACAGCTAAATGAATGGGTTTGTGGAGGTTCCTAACCGGTGCGTCCTCTCATGAGTGCCTAATGTTTTATGCATTGAGGGCTGCATCCTAAAGTAATTAATGAGGGCCCAATAGAAGAAACTTAGAACTGGCCAACTTTGTTGTGAAGCTTCGGGATGTAACAAGTCTCTAGAAGTTAAATTTCCTAAAACAGATGCTGCCTTTAAAGCAAAACAAACAGCTCTCCTAGACAGTCAAACCAATTTGGTTTGTCTCTGATGGTTTGGCACAGGGAGGCACTGGACAACTCATTCTTACGAAGAAAGAGGTTGAAGATGTGTCAGACTCAGACTGATAATTTTATGCAGGACCTTTAAGGATAATAAATATAATTAATTTTTAAAATGTATGCTTTAGACTTATGTTTCTAGGAATGGCAGACTAACCTTTGTTTGCTTCTAAAGTTTCACCAATAAGAGTAGTTGGCTTTAGTCCTTATTATATACTAGGGGCCCGGTGCACGAAGTTCATGCAAGGGTAGGCCTTCCTTCTCCCGGCTGCCAGCACCGGCTTCCCACAGGCACCTGGGACCCGGGCTGGCTCCCCTCCGGCCGCCCACAGGCACCTGGGACCAGGGCTTCCCTCGCAGCCCCAGCTTTGTCTGGTCTAATTAGCATGTAACACTTTTATTATTATAGGTACTTTTTCAAGTTAAGGCAAATTTATTCTCTTCCTTGCCTAGTGTGCTAATGTGCTAGTGTGTGTGTGTGTGTGTGTGTGTTTCCTTGTGAGTAGGTGTTAAATTTTATCAAATGATTTTCAACATCTATTAAGATGTCAAATGGTCTTCCCTACCTAATCTAATTTAATAAGTTATAATAATTGTTTTTCGAATGTAGAGCCATCCTAACATTTCTGAGAAAAATCTAGGCCATAGAATAATATTCTTTTAAACTCAGTGTAGTATTCAATTTACTAATGTTTTACTTACATTTGTGTTCAAAAGTAGAATTGGCTTAAAGTTTTCTAATGCAAACACTACCCAAATTTGGTACAGGGTTTATCCTAGCTTCATAAAACGAATTGAGTAGCTTCCTATTTTCCTAGATTCTGGGACATTTGTATAAATGGGAATTGTTTGTTAAAGATGGGCAAAGCTTACCCCTAATTCTGCAGGGTTACGTTTTTTACTGCCATATAAGTTCCTCATATGACCCTTGGTCTATTCAGTTTTTTTACTACTTAAAGAGCTAATGTCAGTAATTGATAAAACTGTTGGCATAACATATAGTATTCTCATAATTTTAAAAAAATCCTTCAGTATCTGAAGTAAGTCCCATTTTTCTTTCTTGATATTGTTTATTTGTAGATTTTTCTTTTTATTTGATTACCTTGACACTCTTGTCTACTTTTTCAATCATAACATTAGGTTTGGTTTTTTTGAACAACTTTTCTTATTTAGTTTCATTCCCAATTTCATTAATTTCTTCATTTTTCTCCCCTTACTTTCTTTGGATTTATTTTGTTTTCTTGAATTGAAAGATTACTTGATTGCCTGCCGGCCAGTGTGGCTCATTTGGTTAAGTGCCTTTCCAGGCACCAGGAGACCACGAGTTCAATTCCTGGTCAGAGCACATGTGGGGGTTGTGGGCTCAATCCCCAGTAGAGGGTGTGCAAGAGGCAGCTGATTTGATGTTTCAAAACCTTGATTTAAAAAAAGAAAGATTACTTGATTTGATTTTGGTCTTTACGTTTTTCAAATAAATGCATTACACTAAGTCTTTTCTATAAATAATACTTTAACTACATGCCAGAGGTCTTCCTCTATAGTGTTTACTTTCACTTATTCATTCAACAAATATTTATTGAGCACCTACAATGTTCCTAGGACTGTTCCAAGTTCCAACTGCTGGGAATAAAACCGTGAGTAAAGTAGATAGCTAGTTCTTTCTCTTATAGAACTCAGAGTCAACTCTCATTTTAAACAGTCTGAACAGAAAATGCCCCTCTAAAGAGGTAAAAAAATATGAGGGGGAAAAATTCTCTTTCAAAAAACATTTCGGCCCTAACCGGTTTGGCTCAGTGGTTAGAGTGTTGGCCTATGGACTCAAGGATCCCAGGTTCGATTCTGGTCAAGGGCATGTACCTTGATTGCAGGCACATCCCAGTAGGGAGTGTGCAAGAGGCAGTTGATCAATGTTTTTCATTGATGTTTCTAACTCTCTATCTCTTTCCCTTCCTCTCTATAAAAAATCAATAATACACACACACACACACACACACACACATTTGGAAGGAACCCATAGCACAGAGAACAGGAAGTTCAAAGGCCCTGAGGTAGAAACTTGCTTGTAGCAGAGGCAGGAGGTTGGTGTGGAAGCTGGAAAGCAGGTGAGGAGGAAAATGTAAGAAAAGAAATAGCTGGATGGGACCTGGAAGGCCGGGATTAAAATTTTTAGGATTTATGCTCATTGTGATATGACACCAATGGAAGGTTTGAGCTAGGAAGTGACATAAACTGACTCATGTTTTTCAAGTATCTCTCTGGCTGCTGTGTGAACAAGAGTCTCTTAGTCCTGAGGTGTTTCTGCTTGACGCCTTGGATTTCTTTAACCCCAAAGTCATTTAGCAGAGAGTTGCTATTTTCTATGTCTATTTTTTTTAATTTGATGAATTTCAATATGTATTGCATTGAGGGAAGTGAATGTGCCTCATATATTAACAGGTTTATTTTAGGTTACTGAGATTGTTCAAGTGATTTAATGAGACTCCGAAACTCTTCATTTAAATCTCAGTATCTTTCATATGCTTTGTCTTCATGACTAGTAGATTTCTGTAAAAAGTGAGTAAAATTCTCTTTCTGTGACAATCAATATTTCATGAAATTACTATTAGTTATACTTTAACATGTTTTGAGGTGATATTATGATCTATAGCAATTCATGCCCTCTTTTGGGGGACAGTATTTTATTTCCAAGTAAGATACTCACTCTCTCTCTCTCTCTCTCTCTCTCTCTCTCTCCCCTTAAATCACATTTCATTGATTCTGTTAACCTGCCATCTTATGGCTATTTGCCTGGCATTTACTCACTATCCTTTTCCTAAGGAGCCACTACATAGAAGTCCTTGATTTGTTTCTTTCCGATGATATCTTAGCACCTGGACACTTGGAAGAATATCTGGGAAAGGGCCATAGCCATTGTGAAGGATCTGGAAACCATGCCCCACGAATAAGCTCACAACGCTGGTGTACAATAAAAACTACAGGGAACATAAGAGATACCTTTCAGTGTCAGAGAGTCCCGTGAGCATGTTGCTAGAACCCAAAATGTGAGAGCTAAAAGTGCTATTCTCCTCTTTCAAATTCCCTATTTTCTAGGCCAGCGAAGTTGTCTCAGGGAAATGAAAACTCTCACTAAGTCACAGGACACTCACTTGCCATGTTGGGACTACAATATGGAACTTCTGACTCAAGATAGTCATGTTCCTTGTCGCTACAGAAGAGTTGCCTTCGTGTCCCATAAAGAAGAAATTTCCAGCAATTAGAGTGCTTTAGCAAGATGGACTGTTGCAGGTTGAATTGTGTTCTCTAGAATGATATGTGAGAAAATGGCCCACAACACGCGTTGTGCCGATGAGCTCTGGATGTACGTGAGCTATGAATTCTGCTGGGGGGAAGGGCGGGTAGAGAGGAGGAGGGTCCATCTAAGAAAGTCACACACTATTTGACTTCATAGTTGTAATATTCTTGACATAACAAAATGATACAGAGGAACACAGATTCTTGGCTGCCAGAGGTCAGGGAAGGCCGGGAAGAGAAGCATGGTGATGGAACAGCCTTGTGTCTTGATTGTGTTGGTAGTTACACTGATCTACACACGTGAGAAAATGCCATGCAACGCGCATTGTGCCAATGTTGATTTCCTAGCTTTGATATCGTACTATATCAATAATTACTATAGAACTATTCATATATAGCACGATTGTACTGTAGTTACATAGAATTGCCTAAAACGTAACCACAGGGGCAAACTAGAGGTAGGATCTACAGTCTTCCCTGTATAAGCTTTACAACTTCCTCCGAACTCATAATTATTCCCCCCAAAAGAGAAAATGTGGCGACTGTAATCTGACAGCTCTTTGGTTTGGAGGGGCTCTGCTTAGTCATGATTTCTAATGATGCAGCACAGCCCTCTGGGACATTTGGTTGAAATGTGAATGAATTACCACTAGATGACACCACAGATTGCATAGCCAAGACATCACAACTTCCCCCGAGGGTCTGAAATTCACTGAAGCCTCTATTGTTTTTGAAAACATGTTTTAGAATAAAAAGATGGAATTTATAATCAGACAAAATGTTACTCTCTGTTGATCTTCAGTCTTACTTTAGTGATATCTTAAACCTTGTAGATTTGTTGTTAAATTTTTAGTCCCATTAAAATAAGTATTTATTTAAAAAAAAAAAAAAACAGGAAGGAAAAAGGTACACTTCTAAGGATTTCCTTGAAGGTGCTAACCTTACTTTGAGGCGAGGATTAAAGATGCAGGTGGTGGAAATAGCACTAAAGAGCTCTGAGAGACGTGGATCCCGTGTTAAGTAACAAACCAGCACCCGGTAATAGGTATCTGCTGAGTCTTCCCCAGTTGCTATGAATGTTTAGGGAATGCTGTCAAGCCAAGTAACCCCACACTTGCCTTTTTTTTTGAAGGTGCACCCGTTTCCCCTGGCCTTGGATTGCATGACACGTACACTTGCCGTGTGAGGTGACAAAGATATTCCAACCTCAGAACCTTCGTTGTTACTCTTTCCCAGAAAAATCTCTTCCCAGATGGCCACAGCGTCAACCCCCTTACTTTGCATAAGTCTCTAAAATGTCACTGACTCAGAGCTGTCTTCCCTGAGGCACCCGCTCATACACCCTTTCCATATCCCAGATTTCTCTAGGCTGCTCTCTTCTCCCTCCCTCTCCCCCCCTCCTCCCAGGGCTTATCTCACATTGTGGTGTATTTTTTCCAAGGTAGGAACTTGGTTTATTTTATGAATTACTTCCATCCAACCAGATCAGTACAAACATGAGCTTGTGAGATAAATGGGCAATTAAGAGAGATACGTAGCTGTGCCTGTAATACATGCTCAATAAACGCTACTTTCCAGGGCTCCTGGGGCTTCTGCACTAGCAAGCCTGCTCCCAGTAGCCTTCTCTGGCATCTAAAACTCTATAAGCAAAACATGACTGCTTGAAGCTCTTAACAGCTTAGTCCTTAAAGC
>PVJC01022152.1:0-27595 GCA_004026665.1 Murina feae | reverse complement strand
ATTTCTCTCCTATGATTGATGCTGTTCCTTTAAGGCCTGGGCTTATCTTCTATAATTGATACACTGTTCCTTTAAGGCGGCCTTCTAACTAACTGAAGCCTCCTTTGCTTCACCTCGCAGCGTCTATAATGAAACAATTGTTACTTTTACTGGTTAGGCCGGAGCTGCTCTTTCCTTCAGCTCCGGAGGATTCTATGATTGTTACATTGTTTCAAATGTTTCAAAACTGCTAGAGGCAGTTTAATCGGGAGCAGCTTCACTTTCGCTCCTGCCGCAATGGAAAGGGCTGTTTACTCAGGTCCGTGAGTGGCGGCCGCCATGTTGGCTGGGCTAATTTGCATACAGCCGCTCTGATTGGCTGGTGGGCGTGGCTTACCCTGTCTCAGAGAAACGGTTAATTTTAATATTTCGCTTTTACAGAGTAGATTAATTCATACTGAGACATTTTGAGAATTCTTTTTATAAGATGAGATTTTCAAAGTGAGAAAATTCAGTTATGCTGTGAGGAAAACTGATCAAATGTGTTTAACTGAAATATCAGGAGAATAAATATGTTCACAAAATCAGATCTCATTGAAACATAATGTCAATAACAACATGGCATAGTAACATTATTTATGAGCCGCATCCTAAAGGCATCTCAGATACTATTTGTAAGAACTCCCAAGATTGGCATTAACAGTCCTTCACTGTAGAGGAGAAAACAGACTGAGAAGTTTGATGTTTTGTTCAAGATCACTTGGTGAGCAGGAATGGTATCTGGATTTGAACCTTGGTCTGCCTTATTCCCAGTCCTCGTCCCATTGTCTGCATCATTATTACAGAAGACACACTGGAGAACTTCAGCAAGAAAAGCAGAGGCACACCCACTGCCAGTCGGCCTCTAGCTACCCTGACTCCTTGCCCAGCCTTGAGCCTGCTGTCAGCTGCGGCAGCATAGCCTGTCATCGCTGCCTGGTCTCCCACTTAAACTTCCGCCAAGAAGACATATGTGTCAGTCCTGGATCCTGGATGGGCTCCCATCCCTGCTTCTCTGTTCTGGCTCTTGAGCTGTAGAACAAAATGCCACACACAAGACCAGTCAAAGGGCTGGGCGCACACCACAGCCCTAGGCACAACCACTTGGGTGGGGCTGCCTTTTCTTCCTCTTGGATCCATTTCTAATCATGGTTGCCAGAGACCTTTTCCACTCTTCATAGGCCCTTGTCCCCAACCCCCTGCTCTTAATCTCAACACAGCATGTTCTATTTTCTTCATGATGCAAAATTGAATCCCTGGCTGGTTTTGCTCAGTGATTAGTGCTGGGGATCAAGTCCACAGCCCAGGCAGGTGCCCTGACCCTGAATCGAACCGTGACCTCCTGGCTCATAGCTCTAGGCTGAACCACTGAAACACACTGGCCAAGTTCTATTTCTTGATTGAATGAATAAATGAATTACAAGTAACATTAGCTCTCCTATTCTTGAAATTCTCTCCTTAACGTATAGCTGCAGTACCAACTCTCTTAGTCTTCTCTACTAAACTTCTTGGTAGGAATTGTCAACCTTCTGGCTGTCTTTGAATGCTCCCCATTCTCAGCATTAACAATGGTGAGTGCTCAAATCAGTAGTGGCAACTCACCTCTCACTCCCTCGTGCTGCGGTTCAGCTAGTTGGTCTTCACTAACGTGTGGATGGCTCACTGTCATCTTAAATTCCAGGCTTAAAAGGTGGACAAGTCCTTTCACTTTTCTCCTGGTTTCCCTTCTCTTGCTGTCACTAAGCCTTGATAATCCCCTCAAATATTTCCTTTTTCACTCCCTCACAGCAGCCTCCACCCTACCACCCACAGCCATTCTTCTTGACTTCTGTAATTCTAATCCATCCTTCCTAAATATTATTTCCACAGTGAAACCTTCCATCACTTCCCAGGTTAAACCACTTCCTATCATGTATTCTCCTTCTGTTTAACTGTTACCGCATACGTATTTGTTAAGTCCTCTGACTATAAACTTGACAAAAGAGAGATCGTCTCTGTTGTCTTCACCACTGCCCCCTCAGATCCTTACTTAACATCTCACACAGGAAAATAGGTACATGCACATGAAACGGAATTTGAATAAGTAACTATTTATTTAGATGATTTTATCCCAGAGAGCTTTCCTGCTGACTTTCAGTTGGGCCTCACAGTATCATTGAAGCAGGGGTGTTTACACTAAATTTCTACGGAATTTTGCCAAAAATGCTTAAAAATAAAAATGTTTTACACACTTACAGGGGGGCTACTTTTATTTGAGGAAAGAATACTGGGGCAGAACCTGCAATTTCCTTGTTATGCCAGACGAGTGAGGTGTCCCTGTGCTTTGCCTGAGTCATCTTCCTTTTAAAAATGAATGTGCAGTCATTACAAGAAAGACCGCAAAGTGCCATGGTTCACTTGAATCATGGTTTCGGTTGTGTGCATGGTAGTAGGGTTTACTCAGTTTCTCCGAAGAAAACCCCAAGATCCTGTCTTGTGCTAAATCAATGACCTTTATTCCTTCAGCTTAGATCTGAACAGAAGCACAAAAAATTGGAGAGGCATTTTCCATCCAGCTGAGCCATGGGTGCTGAAGCAAGTGGTTCAGCAAATGAAGGAAGCAAACATTTATCACTCACACCTGCAAGGGTCAAGCAGTTCTCCACTACAATGCTTCTCCTCTGAGATAAGCAAATAAAGCTCAACTCACAAAGTGCCCCACCAGAAATCATACTTTTATCAAAACATTAGCATAAAATTGGATACTTGGTTCTCAAGAGCTGGGGTTAGAGAAAAACTGGATTGGTCATATAAGTGATAATAATTACCATAAGCAAATTAGCCAAGTCTTCAACTTTGATGATAGTCTCAGTGACAATACTAAATGAGAGACTGAAAAATAGCTTTTTGGGCTAGGAAGGTTTATAAGAGCTCCTACATCATATACTAGTATTTTTAGACCCTCAGAAACTTAAACCATAGATTAAAAATAGTGCTATAAGTATTAAGTTATGCAAGGTTTAAATGTATACATTAGAACATGCATATATATGTTTAGGTAGAATCTATTCCCCAGAATAACACATTACCACTTTATTTTCTTCTCTGCTAAAGTAGTAGTGATAATAGCAGTCAATATTTCTCAGCATATACCTTACTAAGCACTTATAAATTTAATTTACAATCTCATGCAATTCTTAAAATATGTGTTTTTATAAGCCATTAGCATTTCCATTTTGCACTTTAAGACTCATTTTCAGAAGTCTTAAGTATCTTGCTCCTTTTCCTACTACTAATAAATGATAGGAGCTGAGTTTTTAACCTAGATCTTTCAAATTTACAAATTTGCATCTCTACCTCTATGATCCACTATCCTCACAGGTGCCAGGTCTTAAGTCATGCAGTGTCTAGACTTGGGTCCTGCCAAGTATTTAATAAGAAGAAACATTACTCTTCAGACTACAGTTTTCACAATTAGACCTGGGTCTATAAACTAGCTTAGCCCATTTTTTCTCTATAAACTTGTGAAACGTTATTTATTGCCCTCCAATTCTTGATAAAATGGGTCTCTTACCTAGACAATAAGTCCTTCATTTATATAGAAATTATTACTAAGCACCTGCTGTGTGCTAGGCATCATGCTGGGCAGCAGGGAGAGCCTGAGTCAAAAAGCCTGGCCCTCATGAAGTACACAAGCTAGATTTTCTAAATGTCTTCCACTGCAATGATTTTTAAACATTTGATATTCAGATGGTTTCACCACTATTGACCAGAGCCCTTCCTAATTAATTACTTCTTTATCTTTACATTCACAAAAGATTCATTTTTCTCTTCTTGATTGTGTCTTATACAAAGAAGCCCTGTCTAACCTGAATTTATAGGTAATGACTGGTTTACTCATTTGCATCTACATTTGTTATTTGGGCATGTGAGTATGCACACATGCACGCACTCATTTCTAGAAGGATCTGAGGTGGCCTCTTAGTTAATTTAAGAACTTCTTAGCTGGTTGCTCTTAGCAACAGTATTTAGCAGTTAAGTTAAGCAGAACAATTTCTTAAAGGGAATGGAGCTTTCAAAATCATTTAGGTAATAAAAGGGAAATAAACTAGTTTTAACTGGACTCAATTCTGAAGAAGTTACACAGGGCTTGATGATTCGAGTTTAGCTGGGATAGAGAAAACGGTGGTGCTGAGAAGCACTTCACAGAGGGGAATTTCCAGTGATCTCCTTTCCCATACACCAATGGGCTGAATTCCTGCATCATCTCTGAAGCTGGCTCCCATCCTATAGAGTACTTGACTACATCTTCTTAATAGTCCTACTATAAATCGTTCAACTCTATTAAAGACAGGGACAATACCTGGATTCAGAGGCTATCAGAGATATGAAAGATGGTGTCAGTTTATAAGGAATAAAAGCAAAACAAATTCCTTCCAGCGGTTGGAAAATGATAAATTATTTTAAGATGTTAACTCCCCAAGTAGAGGCTCCTGTGGGATGTCATGTGTAGAGTTATTCATTTACCCATTTATTCCTTAACCAACATCTAGTTGTCAGTGTTGAGGACTGAGGAATTCATTTATTTCTTCATTCAATGTGTATTTCTTGAATACCTCAATTGCCCCTTTGCTCTCATAAAGTTGAGCTCAGTAGAAATGTATGAGGCTAAAAATACCCTAAAAATAATGTATGATGGGTATAATTATGCGAGAGGCAAGTGAAGCTTTCAAAAAACTAGGCCAGGTCCTTCCTCTGTGAAACTAACAGTAGGGCTCATTAGCTTAAACAATTAAACATAAAAGTTACATAGACCATTCATTCAACAAACATACAGTTAGCATTAGTATGCTGCAAGCACTATACTAGTAGTTAGGTGTTCAAGATGTCAAGTCCCAGACTCTTGCCACCGTGTGGTATTTATAACCTGGTGACAATTCATCTCTGTATGACAGAGAGAAGCCCACAATTCCATGGGAGCAGAGAGGAGATATGGTGGCCTGGAATATCTTCTATGAGGACATGACATGAACTGATTTGTAAAATCATTAGTCATACTATTAAAATTTCATTGATCTGTTCTCTCTTTAGAAAGAGCCCAAAACATTTTAAAACACTGGGCAAGTGTAGAAGGATAAATACTCAATTTATTTGCTAAGTAAACTAATGATATTCTTGCAGACAAATAGAATGTTTATATGCATTAAGCAACAGTACAAGGTGCTAGATAGTTCGCAGCCAAAAGCAGCTATGCAGAGAGTGCCTTGAAAGCTCTGAACAGACAGGCTCTATCCAAAGCAAGGACCTCAAACTGTTCAATACATCAGGATTATTCATTTAAAAGTAAGCAACTGTAGCCTGGCTGGTATGGCTCACTGGTTGAGCATCAACCTATGAATCAGGAGATCATAGTTCGATTCCAAGTCAGGGAACCTGCCTAGGTTGCAGCCCCAATCCCCAGTGTGGGGTGTGCAGGAGACAGTTGATCAATGATTCTCTCTCATCGTTGATGTGTGTGTGTCTCTCTCTCTCACTCTCTCCCTTCCTCTCTGAAATCAAAAATATTTTTTAAAAAGTAAAATAAAACAACTGTAGCCACACCATGCGAAACACCTCATTAATATTTTCTAAATGGCATATTGGGACACCTTGATAGATTCATTACAATATAACATAGGATTAGATTAAATGGAATTGAGTCTGTGATAGGTAATAAAGGATTTTCCAAACTATAGCTACCTCTGAAGCTCCATATGAGGTCCTTACCATTAATACTCTGGGACTGAAAAAAATTATTTTAGCAGATTTCACTCTTCCAGAGTGAAAATGATATTGATATGTTAGGTAGGTATTTTTGTTTGTTTGTTTTTTTAATGCTGAATCTTTGTAAATTTATATAAGTTTATTCATTATCTCTTAATATGCTAATAATTGAGTTTAAATTCAAGTTGAAATTGTTGCACATTTTTCCTAAACTGTTTCAGGAGGAAATCAAGGGAAAGAAAACATCATCAATTAAATGTAAAGAGGACAAATTAACTGCAAAAGAAATCTAGGTTTTTCCAGATAGATCTCATCTCTAAATATCTATGTAGAGAAGACAGACATATGCCAATGCCAAATGCTCAGTCGAAATTGCAGAATACCTAGTTGTGCTAGAGAAAAAATAATGCATTTTGAGTTGCCCTTTCTGGTTAGAAAATTTAGAAATTACCTTCCTGAATCCATATGGATGGAACAGAAAATATGTATGAATGTAATATGGCAACATCAAAAATTTGCTAGGCCTCCAAATATTATGATGAAAGCAAACACCCATATTGTGATTTTGTTAGTAGAAAGCTGGTTCATCTCAAATCAACTTTATAGTAATTGTTCTCTACTTCCCTAGAACTCATAAATCTTGCCATCTAGACCATCTTTACACGGAGTGGAAGATTTTCATTTTTCAAATGTATATTTGGGTTCACAAACCCTCATGACAGAAGGAGCAGGGCTGTGGCACATAAAAATTCTTACAGCTCTAGATGGTTTGGCTCAGCGGATAAAGTGTCGGCCTGCAGACTGAAAGGTCCCAGGTTTGATTCTGGTCAAGGGCATGTACCTGGATTGTGGGTATATCCCCCGTAGGAGGTGTGCAGGAGGCAGCTCATCGATATTTCTCTCTCATCGATGTTTCTAACTCTCTATCCCTCTCCCTTCCTCTCTGTAAAAAAAAAAAATCAATAAAATATATATTTTTTAAAATTCTTACAGAGTTTCTTGGATTAACACTAAAAGTATAAATAACTGATCATGGAACTGTACATGAAACTGATTTCGCTGGAAGTAAGAAAGTTAAATCCATGTCCTAAACTCCTACAGTGGGACTTAAAAGAATCAAAGAGAGAGAGCTGACAGGGCCTTCATTTGGTCTAACTACATATGCTCGCTGCTACCAGGGACACAGAAAACATCACAGTTCCAGGCCAGGGCCTTCCTATTAGGGGTTAGAAATCATAGAAAAGAAGGGGACTAACCAGTAACTCAGTCATGCAACTCATCTCTGCCCTTACCCTCTGAAATGCTTATGCTCCGTGGACAGCTGCAATTTTACTTGATTTGGTTCACCTTTGCTGAGCTCCCACACTGTGCACCCTCAGCCCTTTAAGATTCAATATGGGTAACACGTACTCATTTTGATCACTTTTCTGCCCTCTGTTCTTGGCAGGATCCCGGAAATATCTTGGTTGATTGCTTTGGAAGTATGGTCAGTCTCTAGGAACTGCTTAGGGAAGGACAAACAAGGAAAACAGAGACTTTCCCAGAAACGTGAGCTTTACCCCCAGTAACCATCACTACATACTTTGTGACTTAGAAGAGGTATAAGGTCATTTAGGAAACAGGAATATGAAAGAGACTTTTCAAAATGCCCAGTCAAACCCAAACTAGTTATTTGATCACCCAGTATCGTGGGAAAGGAGCCTGCCACTTGAACATCTCTAGGAAAGAAAATTTTAAACTCAACGTGCTGTAGCTGTCCTCACCTAGAAAAGATCTACTTCATAGAGTTACTGTGTTGAGGGACAAAAGATAACCCATTTCAAAATGCCATCCATAGAAGAATGATGGCCATTCTTTTGAAATATAAGAACAATATTAAAGGTTTTCTCCTAAGTAGTCAGATAAAACCTCTACAAAGGGCTGAGCCCTGCAGTCAGCAAGCAAATGCACAACCCCAATGCCAGCCTCTTAAACCCTCTGACCACCTTCACCTCATGGAAATTCCATGTCTACTTCACCAGAACAAAGGTGCAGTTTGCACAGCCCCGTTTCCTATTTCCCTACAGTTATTATTTTTTTCTTTGCAAACTTTTCAAGATAAAATTCAACACCCCAGAGCTCTGGAGGATGCCTGATCTCCCTCCAGACAAAACAGGCATCCGGTTTCGACAATAAATGAGATCATGGCATCCCTACTAATACTGCCATAGATAAGAACCTGTCAGCATTTTCATTATAAAACCTTTTTCTTCCCTCTGGGTTGAGAGATCAACCATAGCAATTTGCTGGGAAATTTGCTCTAGCAAGGCTCAAGCACAGAGCGAAAATATTTTTGTTTTACAGAGCTCGAGAAAGGTTTACTTGGGAATTAGGCAGGCTGCAGAATCCCAAGGAGCATGTCTTTCTGGTGGTCACTTGGCCTTTTAAATACAAAAGCTATGTGCTTTATTAAATTATTTTTTTTACTGATATTAAAACCAACTTTTCTCAGGCAGCAGATGTTAGGAAAGGGTTATCACCTTAATACCTCCAGGAAGCAATGGCTCCTGTAGCACAAGGAGCTGAATCCGTGCTCACTGGAGGTGCTTTGGGGGTTGGGAGCATTCTCTCACAGACTTTTCTGAGATAAAACCTTGGTGGGAGACTTACTCCAGCATTAATCCAAAGGGGAGAAAATGGGATATGGTAATAATATGCTAGGGTTTAATAATAAGATCTTCCTACCAAATGATGGCACATTGAATATTCACCAAGGGGGGGAGGGGTGAATATAGCTAATACTTCATCTGGTTCCCACAGTACACTGTTTCCCCTACTCCTGACCCTTAGGTTTACATTGAAAAAGCCTCTTTCGAGGCTATGTAATTCCATGCTAACATACACAAAAGTGAAATGAGAAGGGACTGTATCTGAGGGAGTGAGAGGAAGGAAACTAAGATCTGTTTAACGGCTACTATATGCCATGCAGTATGACATCGTTTTCTCATGTGGTTAGTATAACAAGCCCACTAAATCTATATTATCTCTGTTGTACAGATGAGGACATTGCAGCTCAGAAGGGCAAGAGAACGTCCTCAACATCCCAGAGAGGTGGTCCAGTCACCCTACACCATTAAATACCATCTGCCCTCAGGACCTGCTTCCTACTTCTAGGTTTGCCTGCTCAAGAGTGCATTCAGGCATATGACTAACACTATCCCAAGCCACCGCCTCCTTTTTCCCTTCCCTTCTTCCATTCAGGAAGAAGGTATACCTTCAATGTCATGCCACTACATGTCTGATACCATGACCTTTGAACTGCAGCAAAGAAATGTTGGATCATAGTTATCAACAGTAGACTTGAGGCCAAAACCAAACTTCATTTTCTTTCTGACCTAGCCCAAGACCTTGAAAAAACCAGATTAATTTCAGTTACCTCCAAAAAGCCTTCTCTAGCTATACTTAAAGCAACCATTGATTCTTTTGTCCTCTCATTGACTATGGCAGGGTTTCCCAACCTATTGGAGTATGAGACTATTTTTAAAATACACGCTATTTTGAGGAACCTCACATGATATTAGTTATACATATGAAGAGATGATACCACATAGAGTGGCTCCCTTCATGGAGATATTTTGAGTGGCATGCATGTTCAATCATGTAAGGTCCTTAAATAAAACCTTGTGCATGGTGAGCACTCAATAAGCGTTAGTTCACCTGTCCTGTTTGCTAATTTTTCCATGTGTATTTCTTAGTACTGGCACACTAGCCAAACTGAAAGGATCCCAAGGGGAGGACTCTATCTTACGGTGTTTGACTTCCCATGACTTGCGTGCCCACAATGATACTAATAGATATGCTCAAGAGAGAGCTAGAAATTGATTAACTCACTAGTATATCTATCATTCCACAAATGGAGACTTCTGCAAAAGACAGTGAGGATAACTGAAGACATGGCTCCAGGGAAAAATTCAGTCTCCTAATGTTAGATAACAAGCCAACTCACAAGGTAGTAGCCACCATGTTATTTGAGATCTAATGAAAGTAAATATCATTAATCATTACTTGATGCTATCATTATTTGAGGTATAATGCAGTGATATTAGTCCTTGGATGGTTTAACCTATAATGTGGATATTAAGAAAGTCTGAGTGCATTAGACCAGATTTTTGCAGATTAAGACTGTTTTTAGTGTGCTCACTCCTCAAATAAAATGATTTACAAATACCTCAGAAACTTAGACAAAACTTTAATAAAGATAATGCAATAAAATGCCATCACAAATAATATATTTTATATTAGAAATTCCAAACACACACACACACACACACACACACAATGTTTAAAAATACTACATTATTTATGAGGTTTCCAGAAGCCATAATTTATGGTCATGTTCTTATTGCATTTGACCCAATCATTCACTTTTTTATAGGAAAAATTATTATTGAATACTTAATCATCACTGCAATATACAATGTGTTCATAAGGCTGACAAGAACATTCATATATATAAATATAAATGGAAAAGTCATTAAAATAGCATTGAATGATTTATATTATGCTATATATGGAGTTATAGTCTGTGATTTATAATTAAATAAATTCATTACCTCTTAGAGAAAACAAACTAGAAGATCCCATTCAACAAGATACCCATGACATGAGGATTCGATTGAATTTATAATCTATTAGTTCCTCTATAACTTACTAGATAACAATAATTAACTAGTGATCACATGTCTAGACATCTCACTCTAGTAGGTACCAAATGTATTAGTTAAGATTTTTCAGAGAGAAAAAGAGATTTATTAAAAGAATTTAGCATATGTAATTATGGAGGCTGAAGAGTCCAAAACTTTGCAGCTAGCAAGCTGAGACCTAAGAGGACCCCAGTGTAGTTTTAGTGTAAGTTTGAAGGTCTGAGAACCAGGAGAGCTGATGATATAAATTCTATTCTGAAGACCAGCCAGTCCAAGATCCAAGAAGAGTTGATGTTTCAGTTTAAGACTTAAAACCAGAGCCCTGACAGGTTTTGCTCAGTGGATAGAGAGCATCGGCATGAGAAGTGAAGGGTCCTAGGTTTGATTTCAGTCAAGGGCATGTACCTTGGTTACGGGCACATCCCCAGTAGGGGATGTGCAGGAGGCAGCTAACTCAATGTTTCTCTCTCATTGATGTTTTTAACTATCCCTCTCCCATCCTCTCTGTAAAAATCAGTAATATATATTTTAAAGACTTAAAGCCAGAAAAGACTGACATCCCAAGTCAAAGTAGTCAGGTAGAAGGAACCCCCCTTACTCATATTTTTTGTTCTATTCAGGTCTTTCACTGATTAGACAAGGCCCACCCACTTTAGGGAGAGCAATCTGCTTCACTAAGTCCAGAGATTCAAATGTTAACCTCACCCAGAAGCACCCTCATGGCACACTCAAAATAATATTTAGCCAAATGCCTGGGCACCCCATGAACCCACCAAGTTCATACATAAAATTAACTGTCACACTAGCATAACACATTGAATAACATATAGTCTGTTTCAGCTCTAGGAAGTTTGATAGCATAATAAGTTTTGAGGCAATCTACTAAAAGAAAATGACAAACTCTAACAAAATACACATTAACTATTTTTTAACTGATTCAGTAAACATTGACAAACACCTATATAATTCACTCATTCATTCAACAAATATGTATTTATTGCTTTGTATGGGACAGATACAGGTCTATTTACTAGCTCTTTTAGGCACTGTATGAAATAAATATGATATTGCTCCTGACCCTAACAAGCTCACCTTTCAGATGGACATATAGAATAAGTCACAAATTAGAATTAATATTAAAATTAAGATTTAAACATTAACTATTAGATGTCATAGGCATCTAACTCTAAAGGTTATTGTGATGATTAAATAATTTTATTCAGAAGGGACTTGGGATAATGTTACCATATGAACTTTGGAACTTCATGTGGACATTCATGAGTACCTGACAAAAGGCTTCATGAGAAATATAAAATAAGTTTGAGGTTCTTCAAGATCCTAGATTCTAAGACCCAACATCCCCTCTGGTGAACATATTTTAGTGACTGTACAACATTTAACCCTACCTATCCTTTGACAGTTAGGCTCCCCACCGCAATTGTTTTATATTAAATATTAGATTTGAAAAGGACCGTCTACTGGCAAGAACATTTTTTTCCAATGGGACACAAGGCTTATGCAACCTGCTTCTTTGGGAAACTCAGCACCTATTTCACTCATTAGTTCATTTTTCATTTTGTCTTTCTGGGTCAGATTAAATCTAGGATTTCTTTTGGTGTGAATTACATAATCTTTTTGATTTTGTCTTTTGTCACATAAACACACTTTAAAAATATGTTGATAGGTTAAAGTGCATACATTTCAAAGTACTGACTGAAGGAAAGTGTCCAGTTGACTATCAATAATCTCTGACTTTTCACTATCTTGCAAAGTGGCTTAAACTTAAATGGAAGACAAAAATGTGTCCTGGATATTTACCACATTCCAGGCATTGTGCTAAATGTTTTCCTAAGTGTTACATCACTTAATCCTTACAACAGTCCTGTAAGCAAGGTGTTATTTTTCCTGCTTTTTGCAAATAAATCTTGTCAGTTTCTCTTCTCTCACCTTGATTTTCAACTTCTGTTCCATAGTTAGATATCATGACATAGAAAAATTGCACTGAGTTAGAAATTAGGAGACCTGGTTCTAGCTGTGACCCTCTGATTTTCTGTGTGCTGTTGAGAAAGTGACCTCCTCTCTATATGGTTTAATAACCTTATTTGGGAAAAAAGAAAATAAATTCTTAGGAAAGGGTGTATCAAACATCTCTCAGAAGGAAAAACAAACAAACAAACAAACAGCTTTACAATAAGACTGAGTCCTCTGATAGGTGTGCCTTACATTCAAATTCAGATTTATTCCCAGAAAGGTATGTAAAAATAATATTTTCACCAATAGACTCCTAACTTAAAGGCACTAATAGGAAGTGGCTATTTGAAAGAGCCCTATAGTGAATTATAGAAGTGAGCATAGGCTTTAGACATGAACTGCTTGGGCTCTAATGAGGCTCTGCTACTTAAAAGCAATGTGACTATAGACAGGCTACTTAAACTCCATATGCCTCAACTGCCCCATCTCTAACATGGAGATAACCATTATACCCAGCTCTAAAGGTTATTGCGATGACTAAGTGACTTGACATTTGTAAAGCATGTAGAACATGGTTAGTGTGTATGTGTTGGGACAAGGACTTATGTCTTAACTATAAAGAGCTATTACCTTAAGGTACCCATGTTGAACATGAACTAGATTTTGAAAATATTAGATATTTTTTAAAATATATTTTATTGATTTTTTTTCTTCACAGAGAGGAGGGAGAAGGATAAAGAGTTAGAAACATCGATGAGAGAGAAACATCGACCAGCTGCCTCCTGCACAACCCCCATTGGGGATGTGCCTGCAACCAAGGTGCATGCCCTTGGCCAGAATCGAACCTGGGACCCTTCAGTCCGCAGGCCGATGCTCTATCCACTGAGCAACACCGGTTAAGGTGAAAATATTAGATATTTTAAAACTTGGATACACCAGTATAGTCATGAAACTGATATTAACTTAAAGTCTAACAGAGTTTTAACCCTTTTCACAGGAAAACAAGTGAATTACCTGTTATTCATAATTCCATAAAAAAGAGGAAAATTATTTAAAGTTGGAGAATATTATATCCGAAGTAACTTGTGATAGTGCAAATTTATATGGGCATCACTAAAATAAATGTGGCACTACTCATAATAAAGAGCCTTAAAACATTTAAAAGACATGCCTTAATAATTCTACTTGTTCTAAACTATCTAAAGGAAATAATGCCAAACCCAAAAATACCTAATCCCCAAGTTACATACTTCATTTGACTTTTAATAGAAAATTTGAAAGAAAAAACCAATATACCCAAAAATAAGAATGTTTATCTGTTGCACAGCTATTCAAATTTATACACAAGTCTGGGCACCGTGGCTAAGTGATTTAGCATTGACCTCTGAAACAAGAGGTCACAGTTTGAATTCTGGTCAGGGCACATGCAGGATTCATCTCCATCAATGACTCTCTCATAATTGTTTCTATCTCCCTCTTCCTCTTCCTCTTCCTCTCCCTCTCCCCTTCTCTCTCCATTCTTCTCTAAAATCAATAAAAATTTATGAATATATATATGCACACAAATCTTAATATAATCTTAAAGTATTTAAAAACAAACTTAATGTGACTGAAACCATATAAAAATACATTATATGAATATCATCAATAACAAAATAGTACCAGAGTAATATATAATAAAATATTAATACTTTTAATCTACAGTCTTTTAGGACAATAATATTTTCAGAAATTTATTCTGTTTCTGAATTATATTTTAAAATTTTATTTCAATGAACATATGTTACTTTAAGATAAAAACAAAGAACACAGCAAAATAGTCAAACATTGGCAATATTCAAAATATTCCCTTAGAGAACAAATGTCCTACCAATGACAAAAACATACAATAGTGATTTATCACTTAATGAATCCTCTGTGACCATCACTATTTTATAACAAAATTGGTTATGTATAAATAAACACATAACAAACAAAACCACTTCACCAGGGAGACTTTCTAGGCAAGAAAAGGAGTCCTGGGAGAAGTTGGAGAATGCCAGGGGGTTTCAGGGAGCTGTCCACCACAGAGGTTCTGACCAGCACTTAGATGCTGCGGGATTATAATAGCACCTCTGGATGTAGGTATTCCACAGCCCACTTCCCTGTGCTCATCCTCCTCTTTCCTGATATCTCATCATCTTTCTATTATCCTTCCTTCCCATTTGCCCCCTCCTTTCTCTGTTTGTCTGATAACTATAGAGGTTGAAAGAAGTAACACTTATATAGCACCTAAAATAGTTTCTAGCTTTTATAGATGTTTAATCAAACTTATATTATGTTTTCCATTCCTTTTCATCTTTCCAACTCATCCTACTTTTTTCTATTTTCTTCCATTTTTATAGCTTTCTTATTCTCACTCTTCTTTCTTTGGGGAGATTCACCATAGAGACAACAGGGAAGTTGCTTTTTACCAGATGATCCTTGTCTTTGAGTGAGACAGTTCATGCAACATCTAAAAATCCTCTTGGGGGGTTGGGGGAAGTTTCTATGTCTCTACGACATTTTCAACAACTTTTACCTATCCTAATCCACCAAGCAGGATATTAAAGGCACCTAATGTAGCCTAGAAAGTTGATTGTTTGATTCTGTTGAGATGTTATATTAACAAACTAGAGGCCTGGTGCACAAAAATTTGTGCATTTGGGAGTCCCTCAGCCCAGCCTGTGCCCTCTTGCAGTCCAGGACCCCCTGGGGGATGTTCACCTTCCAGCTTAGGCCCACTCCCTGGGGAGGGGGCCTAAGCCACAGTTGGACATCCTTAATACTGCCAAGGAGACAGAAAGGATCCCATCACCACCACTGCACTTGCAGCAGTCAGTCTGGCTTGTAGCTGAGCAGAGCTCGCCCTGTGGGAGCACACTGACCACCAGCGGGCAGATCCTGCATTGAGATCAGTGGGATCAGTGGGAGTCATAATGAGCACCTTTTCTGCTGTTAGGGTCAATTTGCATATTACCCTTTTATTATATAGGATGGCTATTGATGCATGTGGTAGAAGTTCTCCAAAGTATGAACCATATTTCAGTAACGTATTCTTTTGAGTTTAAAAAAGAACAAAAGAATAATTGTAAAGAAATTACATTTTAAAAATAAACTTTTAGAATATTAGGGAAAATAACAAATATTCCATGGGTTGTTTGTTTTGCCTCTGAAATGGTGGATGGAAAGAGGAAAGTGAAGGGAAGGGGCCTGACAGGGGCTGCTGATCTTTCTAATGCAACTACAGGCAAAATAAAGAAAGAGAAACAATACCCATGGGATTACATTTGAAAGTTGAAATTTTGCAGGTGGAGAAAACAGTGAAGCAAAAGTAAACCAAGTATCATCTATCTAATCTAATAAAAGAGTAATATGAAAATTGACTGTCACTCCAAGACACCTAAGCCACGCCCACCAGCCAAGACATGCCTCCTAGCTAATCAGAGTGTCTGTATGCAAATTAATCCAGCCAAGATGGAGGCTGGCAGCTACGGAGCTAGAGTAAACAGCAGGCTTCCTTTGCAACTGCCTGCCTAGGCTGGCTGGGTCTCTGGTCATGGTAACAATGTTCCAATTATAGAAGATAAATAAACCCCAGAAACCTGATTCCAGCCAGCCTTGCTGGGACCTTGGGTCAATGGGAGCTGTGGGCAGCCTGAAAGCCTGAAAACGGCCCTCAGCCCCTCACACAGGCTGCCCAGTTACCCTGGTAGAGACACGAACCCTGAAAAGACTGTGGGCAGCCTGAAAACAGCCCTCAACCCCTCACCCAGGCTGGCCAGGTACCCCAGTAGGGACCCAAACCATGAAGGGACTGTGGACAGCCTGAAAACAGCCTTAAGCCCCTCACCCAGGCTGGCCACACCCAAATGGGGTGAGGGTCCCTACTGGGGTGGCTTGGCCAGCCTGCAAACAGCCATCAGCCCCTCACCAGGCATGCCAGCAGGTGGACATCCCCTAAGGGGTCCCAGACTGTGAGAGGGCACAGGCCAGGCTGAGGGACCCTCCCACCAAGTGCACAAATTTTTGTGCACTGGGCCCCTAGTTTTCCACTAATGACACAAACACAACCAAGATGGAAAAGCCCTTCAGAAGTTCCCCTTCTCCATGGAAAGTCCATTACCAAAGCAACATTTTATGGTAATGACATATGCTGTGAGGCAAAAAGTGGACTGATATAATGGGGAAATTTTTTTCAAACAACAAAATCTTTTTTTTTCCTATGAGACTTTTAAGATCAAGGAGAGGAATGAAGTGGAATTGCCTCCCTTGATAGACTTATAATTCTTGAAGGAAAGTGATGGTGTCATAATTACATTTGTATCTCTAATGTTCATCACAGTGTCTGGGATAAAACCTAGCATAGAAAGACACTTGCCATTTATAGTCATAAATTGAATGAATGACAGCAAGGGTAGGGGATAAAGGGGGCACTGGAAATTGCTAAGTGACAAGTAGAATTATTTTGTTTTGTTTGCCTTGAAAGCTCAAGTTATTCAACACCCTGCAAGCCATTACTAGGTTTTCGAATAATAAGAAGAAACAGTTTTAGTATTTTTAAAACTGACAAAGTCTGGCCTACACAGGAATATGGTTTTAGACTTTGCCATGCTAAATATTTTTCAGGATAGACAAATAAATATCTGTCCTAATAATTTTAGTTTCAAACTTACTAGATATTATTGGAAAGAACTCTTTTTTGCAGGCTCCATATTGACAGCTATATCTCAATGAGTTTTTTGGAAATAATTATTTAAATTACATTTCCATTGCTCAAAGATTCAACTAAAATCCTTATTTTACATATTTTCTTAAATCAATCTTATAATTAATAGAGTCACCTACCACATCTTTTGACTTTGAGAACATGGGGTATAAGAGCTGTTTATTGTGACATCTCCAGTGTCTGGCATTTATTGGTTTCTCAATGAATGGGTATTTGTTGATTAATGGAACAATAGTATCACATTTTTATTAATTTTTATAAATCCATTTTGTGTTGTGAATTTTTTTTCTTTTTTTAAAAAAATATATTTTATGGATTTTTTTTACAGAGAGGAAGGGAGATGGATAGAGAATTAGAAACATCAATGAAAGAGAAACATTGATCAACAGTCTCCTGCACACCTCCCACAACCAAGGATGTACCAGAAACCAAGGTACATGCCCTTGACCAGAATCAAACCCAGGACCCTTCAGTCCGCAGGCCGACACTCCATCCACTGAGCCAAACCAGTCAGGGCATGTTGTGAATGTTTTATCAAATGTTCCCTACATTTTACATAAACACTTAGCACAGAGAAAAATAACCTTAAGAAAAATACATCATTGCAAAGATGATGAAGATTAACAAGTTATCAAAGAACTATCCCAGCAGTCAAAGAGGTCCCTCCTAGAAGTGATGAGCCCCCTTAATAGAACTATGAAAATAACTTAGGCAATACAAAAGTATCATTTGATAAATGCATACATGCTTTTAAAAATTGCATATCTTGCTATAACATATATAATGCAGTAGTTATTAATGTGCACTTCTACCTGAGGAAGCTGAAACTTTAGAGAAATCATACACACACACACACACACACACACACATCCTAGAGGCCCAGTACACGAAATTCGTGTACTCGGGGAGGGGTGTTCCTCAGCCCATCCTACATCCTCCTGCCACCACTGCTGTGCTCACCAACCATGAGCCCAGCTTCTGGCTGAGCAGTGCTCTCCCTGAGGAAGCACACTGACTCACCAGGGGGAAGCTCCTGTGCTCACTGTCTGCCCCCTGGTGGTCAGTGCATGTCATAGTGACCAGTCATTCTGCCAACATGCCAAAACCAGCTCTCTGACATCCCCCAAGGGGTCCCAGATTGTGAGAGGGTGCAGGCCAGGCTGAAGGACCCCATCAGTGCATGACTGGGGCCAGAGAGGGAAGTGGGTGGTTGGCCAGCTGAGGAAGGACCATGGCAGGTCTCCAGGGTGTGTCCAGACTGTCTTGCTCAGTCCTTATCAGCCAGACTCCAAAAGCAAGTTAACTTACTGCTCAGAGGGTCTGCCCCCTGGTGGTCAGTGCACATCATAGTGAGCAGTTGAGTGTCCTTAGCATATCATTAGCATATTACTCTTTGATTGGTTCAATGGCTAATTGGATGACTGGGCACTTAGCATATTAGGTTTTTATTATATAGGATATATATATACACACTAGGACATCTTGTTTTGAAATCCAGGCCCCATATGACATAAAATTTATATTCTGTTGTCATATGTCAGATAGTGTTGAAGAATTTCACAAGAGAGAAGGCTCTATTATTCTCTCCGTATCTAAGTTTCTAAGGTGGGAGGCTTATAACAACCAGTCTATAATAAACCAACTATTAACTATAGCTATGATGTAAGTACCAATACCATTATATAGGAAGTATCTTATTCAAATGGTTGGCAAAGTGAAATGGAGTAGACCCTCTAAAAGTATTACTTCATTTTCATAGAGACCTGATTTATTTTCCAAAGACTATTGTCTATCAACACCCATGATTTGGGTGTTTCACTCTATGGACATGGTTCATCTCACAAACTGACATTGCTAAACCAGAATATCAAAAGGAAAAGAATGTAAAGAAAGTTAAACTAAGTAATTCCCTAGCCTTAAAAAGAAAGTGAGTTTGTAATTATGCCAATTTCCTTCAATAATCTGAAAAGCAGGGGAAAACTTAACAACAGTATCAAAGAAACCTCTTTGAAAATGAGCTTTAAGGATTGAGTGCATAATAAACAACATTCTCCGTAACATTTGATTATTAGCTTGTGTTTAATTTCCCTTGACAAATAATTCACCTTTATTAATAATCATTTAGCACTGTAAAGCACTTCTTGTAAGTTTACAGGAATAGATTTTAAATAGTTGCCATTACTAAGATGTTGCTGTAAATACAATTAAGAGATTGAGCGACTAGCATCATGGGGGGAGGGGGGCAAGCTGTGTACAGAGAGGAGCGAATAAGTTAGTTTTCGGTGGTGTTCACTCACATACATCTTCCTGGCAGTGGTGAGCACACAAAACTTCAACAACTCTAAACCTTTTCAGGGATTTCCAAAGGAGTACAGCTACTCTTCAGCATCATCAATATACATATTTAACTGACTCTAAGTGCAGTTTATCTTATTGAGTAAAAAACTCATAAATATCTGGCAGTAACTTGACCATTGAATGATATCATTGCAGGATATTAGAGCTCAGGAGAATCATCTCATCTACACACCTCAACTTATAGAAGAAAACCTGAGGCTCAGAAGAGAGAGAAGCCTCTATAGGCATAGTCAGTATAAGGCTCACAATCCTGACTCACGATTTTCTCATCAGCCTACACCCGCTAAGAGCACACTCCATGAAGTTGAACGTGTATGTTTCATTAACTTAGCGGCCTAAGGTGCTCGCAGCTGTCCAACCTGGTCCTTGCTGCTGTGCTTCAGTACAGAGGGAATCCTGTGATTATTCACTTCGGAACGTGAATTTTCAGTTATTTCAGGTCACGCTCTCTCTCCTTAGAGAGTCTCCACAGAAGCCAAAATGTTTTATGCAAACAGGCCAGACAATCTCACCAGCTTTTCACAATGAAAAGACATGAAGATGTGCACCTAGGAGTAAGGGGACGTGAGTTCATACCATTTCCGGGCGTAAGTCTGCTCCAATTCCAAGTTCCACGAACCTTTTGCATCAGTGAGTTCATTACAAAAGTTTCAGGCCAGGGGCAATGCATGGCAGGTAACAGGCTTCAAAAACCTTCAAACCCTTGGGAACACCAATCCCCTTTACAAAAATCTGGGGTGGGACAGTTATTCACCAGAAACTTCACTAACTGCGCCACCTCTTGTTACAATTTCCGAGTGTTGATTTCAAGTAGATTGTATAAGCTCAGAGAAAGATACACAATTGGGGGCAACATGAGCGTAGCTCTATTTTTGTTCTCCTATCTGGAATAAAAAATAAGCTCCTCCGCTATTAAAGTGCCACATTGCAAACGGATACGTTCCATTTCAGCTCCGGCCCGCTTACCCCCGAAAGCTACCCCCTGGCTGACCGCGGGTCGCGTGGGCCAGGGCTCCCTCCCGGCGGCGGCGGAGAAACCTGTGCTGAGTTCAGGAGCGGCCAGAAGCCCCGTCGCTAACTAAACCTGAAATCTGAACCGAGATCCCAGGCGGAGAGCAGGCGAAGGCGCCCCCTTTCCGAAGCGTGTCAGCTCTCGGAGGGAGCCTCTGCGCCTCACGCGCCAGGGTCCTGTCACGACCGAGTTAGCAACCCAGCCCCGGACGCCAGAAAGCCCGTGCACTCTCCAGGCCCCCGCACCCGGCCGGCTCCCCGAGAGAGCAGAGCGAGTCAGCTTCGGTCGCTCCCCGACAGGCAGACGCGGAAACAAAACAACAGAAGAGCGGTCCGCACCCCCAAGGGAGGCAGCATGCATCGGAAAGACATGAACCTCGTCCTACCTTGCATCCAAACATCAACGACAAAGTGTTGTTGGTGCAAGCAACTTTGCAGTGGCAAATCATTGGTGTGAAACAGTCAGAGTCCTTAACCACAGGGCACATTCCTCTCGGGCTGCGGCAGTGGCAGCTCGCTGGGGGACGCGAACACGGCGCTCGCCGGGCATGTGGAGCGCCAGCCTAGCCCGAGCGGCCGCTCGGATCGCTGCCCCCTGCGCCCGGCGGCACGGCCATCCCAGCGCCCGCCCGCCCGCCCGGGGAGAAGCCACGCGGAGGGCAAGTACCGAGCGTCTCAGGGTCTCCCTTCCCCGGGGAAGGATGCGTGGGGGGGGCGGGGGGGAGGGACAGACTAAGACGGGTTTTCTCCCCACACGATGGTGACTTGGAGGAGGGGGGGGGCGCAGGGGGGAGGGAGGTAAAATGTTAAATAATTAAATAAATAAGTAAAAATAAGAGGAAGCCAGGCTCCGAGCGGAGGGTTCAAAGGAGGTGGGGCAGTATTAGCATGTAAAAGGATGTGCCCGCCTACTCGCCCCACTCACACTAGATTGTCATGAGAGCTGAAAGGGGGCTGAAATGATTCTCTGAAGGAAGAAAATATATATATATATATTCTGCAGCTCCCGATTTGGTAAAAAAGCCAGTGGCTTGCAGCAATCCCGAGTCACCGTGGGGAGCGCTGGCCGGGCAAGTGGGGTGGGAGGGAGGGGCCGGGAGAGGGAGGGAGCGAGGCGCTGGCCAGCCTGGCCCAGCCCGCCCTGGTGCGCTCAGTCCCTGGGGTGGGCGCTGCTGGGGCTGTCAGCGCTGATGTGCCCCAGAGAGGACATGCAGCCCCCTTTGCTGCTGCTGCTGCTGCTGCCTGGCGTAGGCGACCTCTGAAGCCAGTGCCTGAGAAGGGGGAGGCCCGCCTAACCCTGCGGCGGGCCACCTCCAGGCCCTCTGGCAAAGGCGTGCCTGGGCTGATGGCTCGCAAAGGGGCCTAAGGTAGAAGTGAGCTGGAAATAGTTTCCTGGAGGCCTTAGGCCTTTGACTTCGGGGGAGGGGGGGAAGGAGGAGGGGGTGGGCAGAGAGCTTACTTTCTCCCTGGATGGTAGATTCAGCCTTAGAACCAAGGCTTTATCTCATATAACATTTTTTTTAACACTCAAAAGGAAGAGTCCGCCCCCTCCCCACATTGATGTCTCCCAAGGCCCAGAAGTATTTCTGTAGTTCCGGAAGTATGAATGTCAAGACTGGTGGATGCTTTATTGGCTTTTTCCTTTCCTTTTAAAGTGAGGCTGTCAAAATTGCAAAAGACCAAAAAATATTAGGCATGTGGCTGGCCCAGCTGCAAAAATGCTTATTGGAGACAAAAATTTAAAAAAAGAGTGATAGGAAGGGTACAGACAAGAAAGTGGATACAACTAGCACTCCCTGGGTGCCACCTACGTGCCTGGCACTGTGCCCCACAGACTGCTGGTGGAAAGAGAGCAAGAGGTCAGGGTCCAGAATGGGACTCTGGTTCTGGTGGTGAGAGTGGGTGGCTTTGTGGAAGTTACAGTGCCTGAGCCTCTGTTTGCCTCTCTGTATTACCCCTTCCCCTTCGGATCTGTCATAAGACTAGAGATGGTAAACAACGCATTTCTGTGGTGAGCCTGGTTGGTACCTGGTTGGTTTTCATACATAGATTCTTCCATGTCTTTGTCTGAGAGGTAAAAGTTATTTGGACACGTTTTCCTAGAGGAGGAAATTGAGGCTTATAAGGCTCTTGCATTTGCCCGAGTCACACAATCCATAAGCCATGAAGGTGAGGTTCAAAGAACAGTGGTGGGAGAGAGTTTAAAAAGCAACTTCACAGGGGACGCCATGCACTTCTCCAGAAGCTAGTTCCAAAGTCTCCAGATTGATTTGAGAAGAGCCAGGCTTGTCTCATTCACATGTATGTGATAGTGTCGGAGGTCTCTTTCTACCTGGATGTTGAACTCAGATCTTAGAATACAGCAACAGTATAGTACTAAACAGCCATAGCAGACGCTGGTAGAACCACAGCCTTGGATGCTTTTCCACCAGAATGCCAGACGGCTGAACTCTAAATTTATAAGAGCCCCAATAATACTATACTCTGCAGCCTTACAAAGTTCCAGTAGGAACAAAAGAACAAAACAACTTGCAAACTGTCCAGTCAAATGCATTGTCCTATAAACTTTTTTTTCACTTGCCCATGTCCAAAATACCTCACCCTCCTGTCCCAAGTCAAAGGAAACTGGACCGGATTACATCAGAATTCCCTGGGGTGTTTAAAAAAAATGGCTCAAACCTACATTCTTATTCCTTAGATTAGGAGGATATCAAAGAACCTATATTTTCCCTCAGCCCCACTCCCCCACCCCTGCTGAGAGGAATATGGGTCCTGCCTATAACATCAAGACCTCTTAAGGGAGTTGAGGCAAATCTGGTTGTAACTGAATAGGGCAGCTATGCCTCAGGCCAGGGTCCTCACCCAGTTGGTTTACCTGGTAGGAATCAAGATTGCTTCAGTCAAGGGACTGCTGGGGCTGGGGAGGTCTAATATGTGTGCGCTTAAACATAGCAGATCACGTTTAAGGAGAACTCTGGTCTGATGCCTTTGGTGGAATCTTAGTCACATTCGCGGATTAAGTATATCCCTTAGCATTTTATCCCTTTATGTTACCATAAAATGTGTGATTGTGTGAGCATTTCCACCTACAGAGCATCTATAATTATGGCTGTTTTTCCAAAGGAGAATGGATTCTAAAAAAGTTGTACAATATTTCCCTTATTCATTAGCCTATAATTTGGGTTTCAAACACCCTAAAAGTATTGTATGCTCCATATTGTGATGTTCCAGTAATATCTAACACAGCCGCTCCCTAAGGAATTACCCAGGCTAAGGCTGACCTCCTCCTATTCTAGGGCAGCATTAACAGCTGCTATGTTCAAGTTATTTCCCATTTTAAAATTTGTTCTGGTTTAGATAGAGATAGCCAAATGAAAATACATACACACATATATACATACATATTTATATATAAATACATACATATTTATATATATAAAGAAAAATGTATATTTAATCACATTGATCTTTTATTGTTTAATTTTAATAAATAAGAGTTCATTTAGCTCTCTCTCTTCACACACACACACACACATCCCTGTGTGTGTGTGCGTGTGTGTTTATTTGTTATCTGTTTATATGCATCTGACAAAATGTTTTCTCTTCATTTTTGTTTCTCAGTAATAGCTCTGGGGTGAATTGAAGGGGAGGGGGTGGAAATAGGAATGTGGTTTCCATGACAATGCATTCCATAGTTACAGCCAGTAACCACTACGGTTAAAAAAAAAAAAAGAAAAAAAAGAATCACTGTTACCTTAACAGGCATCATTGGTCTGGAAAGCACTAATTTGGGAGTATACTGCATGCGGGTACACTGCAATACTTTGAGGAGGAGATATTACTAGGGAATGCCACTGATTTTAACGGTCAAATTAACCACCCTTCATTAGACATTTCAGTGATTGGTAATATTTACAGTTCTTCCTAAAAATCATCACTTTTGCAAGATGATACATGACAACTACATACTACTAAACATGTTTCCTAATGACAGCTTTCTTCAAAGCGAACTGAAAATCACATACAAAAAAATAACCCCACAGGATTATCAATAAATATGACCAGTGTTTAACCTTTTATTATTATTTTTATTCCTAATCAGAAATTGTAACAGTGAAGAGACATTATTTACTCATCTTTTCCTTTCTTTGCAGATCCTTTCCATAGCACTTTTTAAAAAGAGGTGCTTTGTGTTGGAAGGGAAAAGTGTGTATTGGACAGTAGAGCCCTGGTGCTTCTTCCTACTGACCGACTTTTAGCCATCTGCTGCCTCTCTGACCTGCCTATTAATAGGAAATGGGTATACTAAAGCATCTCTAAGTTTGTTCCAGTGCTGAAGTTCTCTGAGTGGGCTTTCAAATATAAGATCTTAACAATATGAAGAAGCCATTTTATTCAGTCACCTGTCTTTGGAAAAGAAACCATTCTGTGGTGTTTACTAGTTGATATGCTCTACTATAGTATTTGCTATGTAAACTGTCATATATTCAACGTATGCTGAATCCCACTTTTGAATAGGGGGTTGTTTATATCTCTTTCAAACTCTTCATTCAGTGACATCATGCTGGCAGCTTCCAATCAACCATAAAGGAAGTACTTACACAACATAAGTTGGCAAACATGATGAATCAATATTTTTTTTCTTCAGAGAAACACTTACCAGCACATCACCAGTTAAATACTTTATCTACATTAACTTGTTTAATCACCACAACTACTCAATCTTACAAAATAAAATAAAAAAAGGAAAACTGAACCACAAACATTAAGTAACTTTATTCAGGTTAACAAAACATGTATACTAGTTACATAAGTAACTAACCAAAGTCTTGATGGCTTTCAACCACAAATATTTATTTCTTCCTCATGTTAGATGCCCTGCATAGCTTGACTGTGGCCCTAGTCCATGTTCTTCCATGAAAAGAAGAGCAGCCTCTATCAGGGACATGGCAGAAGGAAAATGATCAATGGCTCTCAATACTTCTGTTCACACATTAAAAACATCTTCCTGTTCACATTTTATTAGCTAAGGCATGTTAGTGGGAAAGGAAAAAAAAAAATACTCTTCTCACAGAGAGGAAGGAAAGAATAATACAATCAGATAAAAGCTTAGCTTGAACCCAAGCAACCTGACTTGAGCACCCACATTCTTCACAACTAGGCCATTTCGCCCCTTACTTACAGCTAACACATCTCCGTTTTTAACCTGCTTTCCATAATAGGGTTTGCTATTTAGTAACTCCATGAGGGATTTCTTCCCTGTGACTCCTATAAAGAAAGAAAGTAGATTTTGAAAACATAAGAGCTTTGGAACCAACAAGACATACCAGGTTTTGCCACTGGTTGCTGTGTGAATTCAATCTTTATACTCCTTTCTTCTTCCTCTCACTGCAAATGGAAGTCCACTTATTTTCACTTAATCTTCTAGTAGAGATATTTTTCTGCTATTAATTCATCAATAATCTTGTACCACAAACTATATTTTTGTCATTGAACTTCTGAAATAAGTTAAGGCAGAGAGGGATATAAATATATGCATTTCTACCATCAATGAGTTTACAAATGAATTAAAGAGATTGTCAAGAAATAAAGGCTCTTTTTGACAGAAAAGTATTTATAGTTATGTAATAGTAAATGTACTTTAAATTCATAAGAATATTTGACCAGCCCAGTTAATGTCTCTGAACTACCATTTCCTCTTGTGCAAAAAGGTGATAATGCTATAGGATTGCTGTAAGGCTTAGATGAAAAATGTATTTCAATATGCCGGCTCCTCATTTGGTTCAAGTTAGATACTCAGTAAATCGGATAAGCTTTATGTTAATTTTATAATTTTTGTTTCAATAAAAGTTTATCAGAGAGAATAAACCTATTAGACCCAATGTGTATAATCTCTTTATTCTGAACAATTCGAACACTTTAACCTTTCTTCATGAATTGTACTCTCTCCCAAAGTCCTCAGCCCTCTCATGTCCCTCTAACTGAGGAACACACAACTGCAGTGAGGGTTTGTGTTAGAGTCGGGCCCCATTCAACTGACTCCAGTATCTATCAAGCTTTCTCCATGATTGCCCAGTCTTTGTGTTCCCTGCAATTTCTGAGTCTTTCATTTCTACTCACCTGCCCTGGAGCATAAACCCATTTGGTTAGTCACACTTAGTGACTGGTTACCTTTATTTGAATCGTACTTGGTAGGTTTGTTTGACCTTTATTTTCTTGTTTATTTGTAGTTTGGGATGATTGAGTGAATACATGAATGAATACAGAACAAATGAATGTGTGGGTTAAGTCAGGCTTTCTACAGCTAGCTCCAGCTAGGCTCTGGTTGAACAAGTATAGATCTTTGTCTCCTAAACCAGCCCCCCTCACCCTCCCGCCTAGTTGGAAGGAATATGCCCTTTATTGAGGAAATGCCAGCCCATTGATTCCGAGTCAATTTTAACAATTTATTTTAGCAGCAAGTCTTTTCAAATAATAATTGCCCTCACCTACAATGGGGCAAGGCAAAAGTTTCCCTATAAAACTGCTTATGATATTCATTTTCCCCCTTTTTGCCATTTTGAAAAAGCAGCCCTAAAATATCACCCTCTGTAGCACCTATGTGAGCATTTCTTCAGTAGAAAAAAATAAATAACAAAAAAGATCTTAGGTCTCGTTGTTCACCACATTTTATTTCAATGTTGAAAGAATAATATTTGGGTCTTGGTTTCAGTCCCAGCTTTGATACTTATTATGTAACTGTAAGTCAGTTAATCTCCTTGAGAGTTAATTTTCTCATCCATTGAAAAAGGGGAAAGATTATTAAATAACTAGAGACCCGATGCATGAAATTCATGCATGGAGTGGAAGTGGGGGATGGGGGTGGTATCCCTCAGCACAACCTGCACCCTTTCCAATCTGGGACTCCTTGAGGGATGTCTGACTGCCCATTTTAGTCCCAAATGGATTGGGCCTAAAATGGGCAGTCGGACATCCCTTTCACAATCCAGGACTGCTGGCTCCCAACCTCTCACCTGCCAATTGCCCCTAACCAAGCCCCTGCCTGCCTGATCAATGCCTTACTGCT
>PVJC01022151.1:0-27593 GCA_004026665.1 Murina feae | reverse complement strand
CTGGAGGAAGATGGGCAGTAGGCAAGCTTGGGAGGCAGGCAGCACCCAGCCCTGGCCACAGCTCAAAAAAGAGAACAACATGCAGGGGAGGGCAAGAGTCTGAGAGATCAACATAGAGGGGGTGCCTGCTCCAAGCCTCCACGGTGTGCCTGGTGGCAGGTCCCCAGCAGGTAGACACACACAGGAGGACTGCTCCAAGTCTCAGATGCAGCTGGGGGCAGGTCCCCAGTGGCCACACACACACACACAGACACCCAAAAGGCGCCTGGCAGACTGGGGCCATCATAGGACATCCACTGAGGGGTCCCAGACTGTGAGAGGGCACAGGCCGGGCTGAGGGACTCCCTCCACCCCGAGTGCACAAATTTTTGTGCACCAGGCCCCTAGTAAGATTATAATAGAAAAATTCCTATTGCCTAGCGAGCTCAGTTGTCTTAATGTTAAACCACAATTGTGTGTTCATGGTGATGCTGATCAACAAGCCTACCATGCACAATATATGTATTAGAAGTATAGCACAATTATGAATAATACAGAATACTTGATAATGAATTTTATTACTTGTTTATGTAATTATACTAATCATTATACGTGTTCTAATAAAAATGTTTGCTGCCCTAGCCAGTGTGGCTCAGTTGGTTGGGCATTGTCCTGTGCACTGAAATGTTGCAGGTTTGATTCCAGGTTTTGGGTTCCATCCCCAGTAGGGGGTATGCAGGAGGCAGCCAATCTATGCTGTTTCTCTCTTCCTTCCTCTCTCTATATAAAAAAAATTTGCCCGAACCCGTTTGGCTCAGTGGATAGAGCGTCGGGCCTATGAACTGAAGGGTCCCGGGTTCGATTCCGGTCAAGGGCATGTACCTTGGTTGCGGGCACATCCCCAGTGGGGGGTATGTGGGAGGCAGCTGATCCATGTTTCTATCCCTCTCCCTTCCTCTCTATTAAAAAAAAAATCAATAAAAAGATTTGCTGTAAAATACTATGTCATTACACCCGCAATAACCTCATACATCTTGTTTACTGTGTCATTTTTAAATTTAGAAAGAGGAAAGTTGGAAACATCAGTGTAGGAGTGGAACATTGATAGGCTGCCTCCTGCACAGCCCTATTGGAGATTGAGCCTGTAATCCTGAGCATGTGCCCTGACCCCAAATCAAACAGGCAACCTTTTGGAGCTTGAGTTGACACCAATTGAGCCACACCAGCCAGGACAACTGGATCATTTTCTTTTGTGCTTGATTTAATCTTATATTGTTTTGTATAGTAACATGCTGTACAGGCTTGGAGCATGGGAGCATTAGGCTATATACACAGCCCAGGTGTGAAGTAGGCCATTTCATCTAGGTTTGTGTTAAGTGCATGCTATAATGTTCACACAATGATTTCGCCCAATAAGGTACTTCTCAGAACATTATCTGTATCATTAAGCAGTGCATGACTATATTTACTGTTTGAAGCAGTGAACACGCTGTATGTCCCATTTATGTTTTTAGTACAATTACATTGGCTATCTTGACTATAAAAAGGAAAGAATCCGTAAGCTTTCCATGAAAGCCAGCACCTGCTCATTTAATCCTGGAGTTTTTGTTGCAAACCTGACAGAATGGAAAAAACAGAATATAACTAACCAGCTAGAAAAATGGATGAAACTCAATGTAGAGTAAGTATAAAACTGCCCTAGCTGTAGTTCAACAGGAGTTGGTCATGATTCTTCACTAACAGCTTACATTTATTTGTCCCAAGAGAGGGACTGTACAGCAGAACACTGGCTGGCAGCATCACAACACCTCCTCTGCTGATCGTATTTTATCAACAGCACTCCACCATCGACCCAATGTGGAACGTCCGCCATCTTGGTAAGCAGAAGAATTAACAAAAAGCCTAAGTAATAAAAACTAAGTATCTGAAGGACTATGCTCAGGGATGGGATGTAGTGTTTCCTTGTAAGCTTTCTACAGTTTGATGTGGCATTGTCATGTCTGACCAATACAATCATTTGGCTTTTTTCCTCTTGACATAAGGCTCCAGTGCTGGAAAACGATACTCACCCCACTTTGTAAAAGCTGCCAAATTGCTCCATTGGAATGGGCACTTTAAGCCATGGGGAAGAACTGCTTCATATACTGATGTCTGGGAAAAATGGTATATTCCTGACCCAACAGGCAAATTTAGCCTTATCAGAAGACATACAGAGATCTCAAACATAAAGTAAAACATAATTTATGTCTAAGCATTTCTCAGGAAATCCTGGAAGATAGTATGTGCGGGAAGTAATTGTGGCAACCCACGGGAAAAGGAACATTCCAAGTGGGACAAGAGGACAAATGGCACTGTCTGCTTCCCTGACCGACTACGTGTATCTCCATCTGCCTTACCAAGTGTTTGCTTACTGCAGCACTGAACCATCAGAGATGAATGGACTGATAAAAGTTGGTACGGCTAGTTCAACACTGCTGCTTGGTTTTTACATTTGTAACCTGTGGCCTAATCTATAAATAAATAAAGTGAAACCTATGTTTTTTCAGTAGGTATCAGACTTTTTGCATTCAGGTAAATAATTCTACCCATTCAGTGTACAAGACATAAACTATCTTTTTATGGAATTCAGACACTTTTTACATTGCCTGATTTTTTCAAGTGACTATATTATGACACCTATTTACAAAATTTACACAGCTTGTCATACCAGAAACAAATTGGTACATCATACACATAGAACAGTTTGTTCAAATTGTAAAACACAACACAAAAAAACCCCTAAGAGGACAAAGTTACATTATACATAGTCTGTACTGAAGTTGTAAGCATCATCTTCCTCTTCAGGTATCCTACCCAAGACGTAAGATTGTGCAGAGTGTTCATCTATATTAGAGAAAAGAAAAGTGAATTGTTTTTTTTTTTAAAGTGAAAGCAATTCTAATGGATTTGTTCTAAGACCCCCTCTCCCCCGACCTAACTCACCTGCCCAGTTCTCTTTAGCAGGGGACGTGATTGAGCTACTTGCCTGTGGGACAAAGAGAAGCAGTGCTGTATTAGTAGCCCCTGTGCTGCTTATTAATCTAAGTAATTACATACCTGGAAAGTCTCTAAAGATACACATAATGGAATCAACAAAACAGACTAATGGCTGGAAGACTTAAACACCTAAATTGGGGCTTTGTTGTAATCTATTATGAAATACTTAATTCCTATCTTCAGCCCCTTCTCATTTGTTGTACATTATAATATTGGAAAACTTAATTCAGCTTAACTCCTGGACAACATACTTACATCAGCTTCTTCAACACTTTCCTGGTCACTACTGATGGCTTCTAAGTCCTCCCTCTCTTCCTGCTTCCTTTCTTTCTGTTTTGGCAATTCTTCAACTATGTCCCCTTCCTCTGTTATTCCATTTGTCAGACCCGAGGACTGGAAAAGGATGGTACTGGCTAAATGAGGGCCCCTGATGGCTAGGAAAGGAACATAGCACATGTTAACAGATGAGACCTTTATTGGCCTTTCAGCTGATAAAAAGAACAGTCAAACCCATGCTTTGCTGCCCTAGCTGGTTTGGCTCCGTGGATAGAGCGTAGGCCTCCAGACTAAAGCAGCAGTTGCCAATCAGTGGACCATGGTTGGTGACCACTGGACTAAAGGGTCTTGAGTTTATTAATTCCAGTCGGGCACACGCTTGAGGTGCAGGCTTGATCCCCAGTAGGGGGCGTGCATGAGGCAGTTGATCACTGATTCTCATTGATGTTTCTCTCCCTCTCTGAAATCTTCCTGTCTAATAAAAGAGTAATATGCAAATTAACCATCACTCTGAGACAAAGATGGCGGCGTCACCCTGGCAAAGTGATCCCAGCAGGCACGACCTCAGCAGGTTGCACTGCCCTGGAAGCACCACCCTCAGGGCCTGCTCCCCACACCGCAGCATGGCCATGGGAAGCAGGAGAGCAAAAGCACAGGAGGCCCAGGCAGCCCCCAGCAGGACCATTGCCGCCGCTGCCACGGTGATCTGAGCAGGGGAGCGAAGGTGTGGGGGCCCTGGGCAGCCCTCAGTGGGACCTACTTCCCCTTGCCACCACCATGATGATGGGAGCAGGGGAGCTAACACATGGGGGCTCCCAGCCAGACCTACTTCCTCTCGCCGCTGCCAAGGTGATGGGAGCAGGGGAGCTAACGTATAGGGACCTGGGCAGCCCACAGTGGGGCCTGCTCCCCATGGCTGCCCCGGTGATCGGTGAGCAGGCAAGTGTGGCAGGCAGGCAGCACATAGCCCTGGCCACAGCTCAAGGGAGAGAACATGCAGGTCATGCCAGGAGCCTGACCAATCAACAGAGGGGTCCTGCTCCAAGCCTCCATGATGTGGCTGGGGGCAAGCCCCCAGCAGACAGACAGACACACACACACACACACACACACACACACACAGGGCGCCTGCTCTGAGCCTCTGATGCGGCTGGGGGCAGGCACCCAGCGGACTCTTCTCTTGTCTCTCCCTTCCTCCCTCTCTCTCTTACACACACACACATACACACACACACACACAACACACCTGCCAGACTGTGGCCATCAGTAGGATATACACTGAGGGGGTCCCAGACTGTGAGAGGGGGCAGCCTGGGCTGAGGAACCCTCACCCTCCCCTGTGCACGAATTTCGTGCACCGGGCCTCTAGTATATAATAAAAGGGTAACATGCAAATAGACCAAACAGCAGGACATCCGAACCACTAATCAAAGCATAAATAATATGCTAATGAATGCTAAGGCTGCTCAGCAGCTTGCTATGACATGCGCTGACCACCAGGGGGAAGATGCTCTGGTAGGTTAGCTTGCTGCTGGGGTCTGGTGGATGGGGACTGAGGGAGATGGGTCAGACACACCCTGGTACCCTCCCCCGATCCCTTTCCCAGCCTGATCATGCATGGGTGGGATCTCTCAGCCTGGCCTGTGCCCTCTCGCAATCTGGGACCCCTCTGGGGATGTTGGAGAGCCAGTTTCAGCTCGATCCCACAGGCCACTCCCCTTAGGAGGGTGCCAAATGCAGTGCAGCAGCACTTGCCTCTGCTGATGGGGGACTGATTGGGCTTGAGCCTGCGACAGGCACAGTGGGGCTGGGATAAGCAGAAGTGGCAGGTAGGAGCTGCAGGCACTGGAATGCAGGTTTCGGTCTGATTCCTGCAGGCCACCCAGAGGGACCCCACCTGTGCACGAATTCATGCATTGGGCCACTAGTTAAAATATATTATATAAAAAAAAAAAAAAAAAAAAAGCCTTACTTACCTTGTATGCTGTGTGCATTGTTCTTTTCTAGTTCTTCCAGATTCAAACCAAATTTCATATCTGTCACAATGTTTTCATTAAAATGTGGAGAAAGGGTCCACGATGGAGGGGGATGGCAATAGTAGCCTAAAGAGTCACTGGTATTAAAAACAAGACTTGTCAAAAACTAGTTCCTTTATTCTATGTGGTCATCAAATGCCTAAAAAGAAGCCTTACCCTGTCCACTGAGACCACAGCAGCTTGGCAGCACCTTCTACATTTGGGCTCCCACCTTTTTGGTGCAGTCCTCTTCTCTGAGCAAGCAAAGTAAAAAATTCTGAAGAGTTCTTGAAGTCTGGGACAGTGAATTTCAGTACTACCTTAAAAGAAAAACAAACTATCATTTGTCTGATATAGTATGGTTATTAGAAAAACAAAATGTTATACTTAAAATGTGCATAAAGAGAGAATGGAGCTCAAGGGAAGGGATTCTACCTGTCGAGTGTCAGCCTGGGACAGGATGGCACTGGCAGCTTCCACTGGTCTTAGTACTTCAATACTTGCTGGACTTCTCAGAGCAAGTGCAGCAGGAGAGTTAAGTGGAGACACAATGAAACTTGGACTATCTATGATTGTGATTTGTTTGTCCAGGGGGACAACCTGCATGCTCCTGGAATAAGATATGGTAATTGATGAGGGTGCTACTTTACCCGAAGGACAAAAGACAGAACATGAAGCTCAGGGTTGGATTGAACAAACTCAGCATAGTCTGTCAGATCCAGTTTATCATCATTTGCTTCATGTGTACCTAAATAAAACCATACTGCTCGCCTTCCAAAGATTAACACTACATGTTATAGCTTACATATTGACCTGAACACATGCTGCTCCCTCTGCCATAAATACACACCATCTTCTACCTGGCAGACTTCCATTTGCTTCAAAGCCAGGTTAAAGAACCACCTCTTCTGAAGGCGCTTTCCCCACTCTGAATCTATTTACTTATTTGTCTCTCAAACCAGATCATGGGCAGCTATTCCATTTCAATTCTTCCCCAAGCTTAGCACTGGCTTAACCTCTTCCTTTCACCTCTATAAGAATGGAAAATTGTCTTAAGATACCCAAAACAAAATTATATTTACTCATCTATAATGCAATATTACAATTATGGAACAACTCCGTTTACCTTGTAAGTCCCATGGATACACCGACATTACATATCTGTTCTTGTTTTAAGCAGTTGATGAGGCTGCTTTTCCCCACATTTGGGAAACCTACAAATGGTAAACCTACAGATTAAAAGTCATTGTGTTGGCAATTATAACATTCCCATTGTTTTATTTTATGCTTCCTTGATGTTTAGAGCAAGATCAGAGTTGGATCTGAGTGTCTTCACTTTAACACTAAGACCAATTTTAGCATCCTCATTCCTTGCACAAGTAACGAGAGGGCAGGAAAAGATGATTCATTCAAATATACCCAGAGCTTTACAAAGCAACTCCCCACAGTGCCCAGTTGGGAAAAAAAGAATTAGGCAGCAATTACATAAAAACCTGTGTTTACATTGTGTGTGTGTGTTAAGGTAGGCAATAAGCTAGTGCTGAAACAAGTCCTTTATTTAGCAAGACCCCCATATGACCTTAACAGAAAAATTCTTGGCAAGTAAGAGATCAAGACATAAAATGTATTGAAGTGAAACTCACCAATTACTCCAACCTGAATAGCTTTGCCATAAATCTCTTGAAAATCTCTAAGAAGTTTCCAAAGACCTTCTTTCCCAACACAGATTTCACTTTTGAATGGAATGTTCCTCCTTACCTTCATGTTAAAATTGCAAATAATTAGTTTGACTACTTTTGACAACGTACCATAAAAAACCCAAAAACCTGGCTCCAAAGACCAGCCATTAAATCACCATATTCTGCCTTTCAGATTATCTCTGGATGAAATCAGAGTTGGATCTTACATGTTCTCATTATTTAAATCAAGATTTTGTATACTCATCATATTTCAGCCATCCAAAATCTGAAAGCAGCACATTTTCCACCAATGACAGTAAAGGGTACCTTGATTATCTTTCTTTTGTTCTTGAGATTTGTTGAGGCTCTGAACACGACTGTGGGCAATTCCTTCTTCAAATAATTTACCCAGTTCTCCAAATTCTCCTTTGGTATCAAATCTGATAGGGATTAGATTAGAAATAAAACATGCAAGTTCCAATTTGGTCATTCCATTGAGATGAATTTGCAAATCCAATAAACTATGGTTATCATCCTGGTTTGCCTTTTTCCCAGTTTTTCTTTCAGAAGGATTTATATGGAAGATGGGGAGAGGGTAAGCTCTCTATCATACGGCCCTTATCTTCACAGTTCAGTACGTATACCTCAGTATTTTTTCAATTCTCTGTACTGCACACCCTCTCAAGATTTAGCCAACCTATAGATTATTACCCTAACCCTAGGGCTTTATTCCCTGATTTACTGGTCAGATAGCAGTCATGTTTATTAACCATACAATAACCATAGATCCCATTATTATTCTCTGCTTACAGGTCTCTATTCTAGATTTTCCTGTTCCTGCTCCTCAAACCCAGACATAGTTAACTATGGATTTCATCTAAATATTGTCACCTATCAACACTGTAGGTGTGGAGAACCTGACACAGAGCCATTACTTCCTATATGAAATACACTGCATAGTAAACTGAGTATAGAAGTTTGTGCTCTTAAGACAAAGTTCTAAGTATTGAGTAACAACAAAACCAACCCAGCAGAAGCCAGTCAAATCACTTGTAGAAAACACCACCCCTCTGCCCCAAACCGGTCTTTGGCAATAAGAGAGCAAATGCACTCGCTCTGTTGAGGTCAGAGTTGGATCTTAACAGTCTTCAGGGCAAGTCAGACTGTTCAGATGTTTTCCTCATACCTCACTAGTGCACATGAAACACAAAAGGCATTCCTTTTGCTCACCTGACTTATTTAATACAAGTACCAGCCTTTTCTGTCCACACTGGACAATGGCCCTTTCCACCTGGGGACACCTGCAACCAAGAGGATCTCTGGCGTCCAACACTTCCAGCACAACATCGGAGGCTTCAATCACCTGCCAAGGTAGAAACTATCAGGGAGCTCCTACACGCAAGCATACTGACCCTGTCCACTTTGCAACAGGGTGAGCTCAGAGTTGGATCTCATTTCTTCACTTTGGCATGAAGAATGGTCACGTTCATCATTTCTCACAGGGAAGGTGACACAGGCGTGCTCAGCCTCTTGCCTCTCAACAGATTTTAAAAATGGAAACACCCCCACTGTCTGAATATAGCATCTTCCCATAGTGAATTAGGTCTTTAGGTAAGTTTTTGTGGCCTTGCCAAGAGCTGCTGAGAAGCATGGTCAAGCTCTATTCACAGGGGAGTGTGAGGCTGGGAAAACAGGTGTTGTGGGTGGTCATGCTGGGGAGCAGCTATACCAAGACACTCCCTGATTTCCTACAAAGCACTTATTTTAATGTATTTTGCAGGTTTTTTTAAAAAAAATTATTGATTTTTTTTACAGAGAGGAAGGGAAACAGAGTTAGAAACATCAATCAGCTGCCTCCTGCACACTCCCTACTGGGGATGTGCCGGCAACCAAGGTACATGCCCTTGACCGGAATCGAACCCAGGACCCTTAAGTCCGCAGGCCAACGCTCTATCCACCAAGCCAAATCGGCTAGGGCGTATTTGCAGTTTTAAAAATCACTGTGTCAATATGCTATTTTAACACAAAGTACCACTTTTGTAAATCATGCTTATGGTGAACTGTGCCTGTGCAAAAATTTAAAAGCACAAGAATGTTTTCACCAGCTACACATAATAGGAAGGCCCTGAGCAGGATAAACCAACTTGCTTCAGCTCTTGTGAATGGCTTCTCCCAGCTCAACCGAACTCTACTTCATCTTTACTAGTACAAGGTTGGTGTCAGAAAAAAAGGAATGACTCTAGTTTTTTAAACCTCAATACCATATTTAGAAAGACCTGAGGTACCTTTTTAAGTTCCTGACAATACAACTTCTTTGGATTCTGTTTAGCCAGCTTGGCTTTCTTAGCTTTGCGTTGCCCAAATTCCTAAAGGAAAAAGGACACAAAATTAGAAATTCAGCAGTTGCAACTGGCTTCTCAACGTTCCACGGCTGGTAAGGGGTACTGCAGTTGACATTTAAATAGGTAATAGTGTCTGAACTCGATCCTTTTCTTCCCAAGAGGCACAGCAACTCCTGTTTACGTGCTTTTCCTTCTACATCAGAACTCATCTCTCATTCACAGAGACTGGATCGTACCTCCTCCACAGATGGCTCAATACCAACGCTAGCTTCAGATTTTCTTTTCTTTTCCTGTTCCTTCTGCCTGTCAAGTTTCTGCTGCTGTTTCAGTTCTTCAAGCTGTGCCCAAAGCCATAAGAGAAATGGGTAAGCCGAAGTGGCATGGCAGTATTACTTTACTTCAAAATAAAATAATAGACATCACGTGTTGAAAATTTCAGCTAACGTTTCTTACCTGTTGTTTCCTTAGCTCAGCTTCCCGAAGAAGAGCCTCCTTAAAGGGGGCACTGTTTGGAATTCCTGGATCTTTCCTAGGTTTCTTGTGACTCCGTTTCTTAGCCTCCTTCCTCAATTTTCGATGGTGCTCTCGCACCTAATACGATAAAAAACAAATTTATCAGTTTACAAAAATACTAAACAGAATTCTTGTGAGAAATTAATCTAGCTATAGTTTAGTTTACCTGTAAAGTGACTGAGAAAAACAGAACTTTAGTTGTAATCATACAGAGTTGCCTATTTATGTATGAAACAGCAAGAAAATGTCACTAGGCCCTGGCTGATGTGGCTCAGTTGAATGAGAGCGTCCTCCCATGCACCAAAAGGTCACCAGTTTGATTCCTGGGCACGGCCCATGCCCAGTAGGGGGCATGCAAGAAGCAGCTGATTGATGCACACATTTATTTTCCCCCTCCCCCCCAATAAATTTTAAATACCCTATACCGGTGGTCGCCAACCAGTGGTCCGAGAGGTTGGCAACCACTGCCTTACACAACATATTTAAGAAAATATCACTGGGCGACTTTTTTTGTAAAGCTTGTTAAACGTGTTGATCAAAGGTTACAGACTTTATCAGTGAATTACTGCACTTTCCCACAGCTGCACTCTTGATCCTAGAGGCTGTGCTGCGTGGTATCTCAGTTGGTTAGGGTGTCGTCTGGATATGCCAAGGTTGCTGACTGGATCCCTGGTCAGGACACATACCCATCAACCAACGAATGCATAAATAATCGGAATAACAAATTGATGTTTCTCCCTTCCTCTTTCTAAAATCAATGTTTTTAAAAAAACCTTGTGCCACGCTGAGTATATGCAACCTCCATTTCCTGAGATGAGTCATAGTAATCCAAACCTCCTGGAGAGATGGGGCAGAAATCAGTTTAGCATTGTATTTGGCATAGCCCTCCCAAGCACAAGTCTTACCTTTTTTTGGATTTTATACCGCTTATGGCAGGTCATGCGTTTACTTGCTTTCTTTAACTCTACAAAGAAACACATCCCAAAAGAGATTACACACAAATGACCAGTTTGTTTAGTTCTTGGGTGACTGGGCTCTGGGGTCAGGACCCTTTTTGTGTGAAGCAATGAGCTCTCAAATCATGAGGGGCACACAATAAAAACACACTGGCCACTCAAATCCAGAGAATCTGACTAACAGATGGAGAGTAGAGCCCAACTCCCCGCTCCCACTCCTCCTGTATCAGATTGAGATTGCACGCAGGAGTGTAGGAGACCCAAGACGACAGCCACTCTTGTCGACCGAGTATCACAAAGTGGGAGCAAAAGGTGGGTTGGAGAGACGACTCTCAGACCTCCCTGGGGCTGGCCTGAACGCAGCCGCATAAAGGAAAAAGCGGCCATAAACCTGGCTCAGGCTGTTTCCTCAGAGATTCTAGGCTGATGACGACTTTCATGGCCCAGATCCCCTTCTGTACTGTAGGCCCGAGGTTAACACGAGCCTTCCACCCGGGACCAGCACAATGGCTGATGGCGTACCCGCAGGCCCCAATTCCGGCAGAGACCAAGCTTCAGAGAGAGAATCCTGATGGGTCATCGACCAACAGAAACAGTGGCCCCTCCACGTCCGCCCCTGGACAACACTCACTCGGTCGCTTCATCCTGGAGGCGGGAGCAGCAGTGGCGTTCGGGGCAGCAGCAACAAGCCGCCTTCTCCGGCACCGCGTGGGACCCGAGGCCTCCCGCGAGCGCCGCTCACTCACTCACGCTGCCGCCGTAAAGCACGCCGCCGGCGGCCCGCGTGCGCGAGCACGCAGTGTCGTGCAGCGCTGGAATCGCTTGGCGGCCCAAGGGTGGTTTTGCGGCAGCACCGGGAGGGGTGAGGGCGGCGAGGGCGGCGGGTGAGGAGCGACGGCAGCGGTCGCGGCGGAGGAGCTATAGCAGCAGCCGTGGCGGCCACGGGGCGGAGCGCGGCGGTCGGGGACCGCAGCCGGGGCTGCAGGCGGCGGAGCGGCTGGGTAAGGCCGGGCCTGGGGCAGGCGGGGCCGCTCCTCTTCAGCCGGCTCTCGGGCCTTTGTGTGGGCCCGGGCGGGCGGGCGGGAGCAGCGGCGGAGGCCCCGCCCCGCTGTGGAGACGCGCCGGTCCGGCCCGGAGCGCGGGGCGGGGCACGGCGGCGGGCTCCGGGACCGGCCTGGCCACCCGGCGGCACCTGTCGGCGGGGACAAAGGGCGCCGGGCCCGGAAGCTCCCCGCGCCCCCCTTCCCGCCCGGCGGCTGGCCGAGCGCTCGTCGCGGACGCCGCCAAAGCTGTCAGCGGTTCCCTCCGTGCCCCCGCGCCAGTGACAGGTCGGGAAAGCAGGTTGGGCCTTTTTTTTTTTTTTTTTTTTTTCCCCTTGACGGTTCCGACATAAACTCTAATAGTCTTTTTTCTTACACTTTCCAGATGACTGTTCAGACTGGTTACTTTTCTCAATGGGACTTGTATTCGTAGTACATGTCAGATATTTAAGTTTCTTATTTGCAACACCACAAAGAATTGAGAGTTTTAAATTGTACGTTTCTGGTTGTTGTTTTTTAATTTTCTCATCTCTTGAAATTTTTTAACTGAAAGAGAAGTGTAGTTTTGTTCTCACAGGGTAGATACTGGTTACTCAAAAGGGAAGACAGGTTGGCAAAAAACGTAGGAGGAATCCTGAAAAACGAATGACAAATACACAGTGTAGTGGATGTAGACATGATAACCGGAGAGACATACGGCGGAATAAAATGTTTTGTTAACTTATTTTAAACTAGGCCTCCTCAAACGTGATTTTCCGGTGTTTCCCCCTCCCATTTAGAAGTGCACTCTTTCCCAAATCTCATTCAGAAGCAAACTGAACTCAATGCCAATAGAAGAGAACAGCATATTTTTTTTGTTTTATTACTTGTTAACAGATTACCCGTATTTTTAGATTAGAAGGAAGTTTGGGAAGTATTTTTGGAACAAGCGTTTCAAATTAAAGTAGTAACAAACGTGTGTGGTTCAATGGAAGGGTCTTGACCACATTCTTTGGCTTTGGGAGTGTCCACAATACTTCAGATATTAATACTGTATCCACCTCCCCAATATTGGAAAATAAAGGGGTATCTAGATGTTAGACAGTTAACAAACCAAAAACATCATGCGGAGGAATGTTGACTTGGAAGAATCTTCCCTAAGTTACAGCACAGGCTGCAAAAGAATGCATGTGCTTCACTAAAGTTTTCGTTTCCGTGGGGGGTGGGAAAGGCATAGAATGAATACTGAAAGCTGTGAAAGCCAATGACAAGGGTGGTTTTTCTCTGGGAAATAGGATTATAAGGGATTCTCCTCCCTCCCCCTTTGAATCATGTTTTCCCCAGTTCTTGTTGTAAGCTTGTATTACAACAGGAGAGTACTAAAAACGTGCCGACCTTCAAAATATACCAGTTGGCTATACTGAGTAAATATTTTCCCAGTTACAGAGTTATTCTTTACTATAATGTTTGGTTTTCAGGCCTTTGGACGTGTCAACATAATAAATTTTAAAACTTGTAATTCAGCTTTGGAATCTACTTTCCTCTTGTGGAAAAATAATTGCTGAAGGAATGCTCAGAGGCTGTTTAAATTACACAAACTTTAAAAAATGTTTCAATTAAGTGCTTTCTTAATACGCTTATTTAAAAATATAAATTGATCACCCAAATTATACCAAATATTATTCTATAAGCCAAGGCTATAAAATTCTGCTTCTGTGCCCTGGGAGCATGCAGTTCTAGAGCTGGAACTTAACATTTTTATTGTGCTTTGAAATTTCAAAGTGATATTTCACTGTCACAGCAATCCAAGGGAGCTCTGTACACTTTACTGTTCTCATTTTAGAAATGAAGAAACAGATCTGAGAGATTGTGACTCAAGCAACAAACAGATATTTAGAAGTGGAAAAACTGGGTCTCTTGTCTGCTAAGCTCAAGTCCTGTTGCTCCTCCCACCCACCTGGCCACGTTACTTTCCTTGCCAGACTTCCAAAGTACATTTTAAAATGTGTCCTTCGGATAAGAAAATATTCAAAAATTATTGTTATGTTGCATCCTTTTTTTGTCTTATCAAAGTAAATTAATGATTCAAGGAATTTTGGATATTGAATACAGACCCCAATGATTTATTTATTTTTTGGTCATTTAATTGTCAGTGGATTATTTCTAAAAGTAATTTTGACCTCCTGCCAAAATGATTGAAGGCTTTTTTTTTTTTTTTAGTCTTTTTAAACTTGTATGTGGTGTCTTCCCAATGCTGATAGGACTTTGGAAAGAAATGTTAAGGGGAAGAGGAGGTTTCCATACTCTGGGCTCACATGAGCCATTCTTGATTCTAGCTTGCCAACACTTGGTGTCACAGGTGAGCCTTCCACATGTGTTCACTCTCCAATCTAGCTCTCTGATTGAACTCTGCTCTCAAAGGGGGCATTTGGGTAGGAATGCCTCGCTCCTGGAATTGACACTCATTCCATGTGAGTAAAGAGGAACCTCAGTGAGACATCTTTAAGCACATTAAACCTTTCGTTTTAAAATGGAAATGTCAGCTACTTTTAATGCCTGAGCCTTTATAACAGTTAGTTTCATTGGCACAAGAAAACAGATATGCCTGTTTTCTCCACTTCTCTTATCTTTCCTTAGCAGTCCCACTGGAATGTTTTCTATCTATTCGTACCCATTTTTACTTCTTCTGACTCTTCTTTTTTATTTCCCCTTTCTCTGTCTTGTTCTCTTTCAGTTTTGAATATATTAACACTGAATCAGCACTTTTAAAGCCCTGCCTTCTCCCACTGGCTTCACTTGGCCTTCAGACATAATGAGGAGACTGGCTTTTCGAGGCGCTGGTTGTGCTCTGGTAAAGCTGGTAAATTACTGATCATCTACATCCTTTCCCTTTTCTGTCCTTCCTTGCCTTTTCCCTTCCACCTTTGTTAAAATTTGTTACCCTTTTCATAAAGATTCCCTCCTCATGTTTATCCAATTCACTTGTGTCCTTGTCATAGATTTGTTTGCAAAGGGTTGGTCCTTCCTTTCTTCATCTTAATGATTGAGAACAGTTTATCAGCCTTTTATAAAACAAACAAAAATTAATAAAATTTGGCTGTGTTTGGCCTAGCCCTTTGAGCTTTTAGCCAGTTGTAGCCAATTGCAAACTGATGCAGTGTGTAATAAACCAAAGCCTTGAGGAAGAAACACTGATGGTGGGCTCTGTTTTCCAATACCAGGAGGACTGTTGGAGGAATAGAAAAGGAAACTCCTTGTTTCTTAGTTGCTTATCAGCATAGTTTATTTATTGGTTTGTTTTGTTCCTGCTTTCATTCCCTGGAGAGCCCCCATTTTTCTCTCCATACTATAGGCAACCCATTTTTCCAGCTGTTGTATCTTAGTTTCCTGAAATGGAATGTTGATGAGTGAAACCGATTAGGTGTTTTGTGCTTTTTTTTTTTTTTTTTTTTAGCTTTAGAGAAAGACCTTTGAAATCACAACATATTATTTGATACTGTTGTTAAGTTGTATACCAGTAAGCATTGTAAGACCTTCCCAGTATACACCCTTCCTCTCTAGGTGTAGCAGATCATTTCCTTACTACATTTCTTGTGTTAGTCACATGTATATATTTGTAAAATTGTATTAAGATTAATTACTTAGAAGCCTGCCTGAAGCTGAGGACACATTTATGCCTTTCTGAAAGGCCAAATAAGACCTAAACACTCACCTCTGAGGTGTTCTTCCAGATCATCTACTGAAACTTAGAGCTGTGATTTCAAAATTCGCGGGGAAGGAGTACCTCATGTAACTGAGAAGGAGGTTAGTCTGGATTGACAGAAAAGTTTCAAAGCAGACTTTGCTAATTTGGCATAGGTATGACAAGTCACATTAAGTGTTTTCTAGGAGTATGTCTTGTGAGTCCTTCAATAATGGAGAGAAGTCATTCTCAGTGTATTAATTTTAGGGTGTATCTAAAATGCTAGAAGGTTAATTGTCCTCTGTCCCCCGAATTTTTTGCACTTATTTGCCTCAGGCACAACTTCCTATTCTTTTTCATCTCATAGCCCACCTGGGAAAGGATAACAATTGTAAGACACTCTGGGGAGGAAAGATAAGGCTGCTGACTGCAGAGGACTGCCTTGGGACCTCTGCCCAGGAGCTAAGGGATCGGTACCTGCAGGACACTTGTTCCATTGCACGTGGGTTTTCAAATTCCAGTTCAGGCCAGAATTGGTTTGAGTCATTCAAAATTGGTGATATACAAATGAGTATGCTTTTGCTGAATTTGTCCCATCCAAATTGAAAGTGTAGAATTCTGGTACATGAAGGCACTAAAGCAACAAGGAACAGGACTTCGTGGAAAACCTGGTTAGACAAAGTTCTTTGCCACATTTAAAATATCTTTCTGAGTGAACCAGAAGCTTGATACCAGGGGCCAGCTGAGGGCTTGGTGGCAGAGTCTAAATTTAAACATAAGAACATAGCTATTTATTTCTTATAGAAGAAGTTGGATTCCATGGGTTCCAAAAGAAGAAGAGCGACCTCCCCTTCCAGTAGTGTCAGCGGGGATTTTGACGACGGGCACCATTCTGTATCTACACCAGGCCCAAGCAGGAAAAGGAGGAGACTTTCCAGTCTTCCAACTGTAGATCCTGTGAGTAACTTGGGTCACACTGTTTCTGCCTGCTTTTCCTATAATTCCCTATCTTTTAATGATAAGCATTAAGATGCTAGGGCTCTCCATTTCTTTTCTCTCTGGCTTGATACTCTTTTTTGTTGTTGTTAATGCTCACCTGAGTATTGATTTTTTTAGAGTAAAAGAGTGTGAGGGAGGGAGGGAGAGAGAGAGAAACACTGAGGTGAGAGAGACACATTCATTGATTGCTTCTTGCACATGCCCCAACCCGGGCAGAATTGAACCTGCAACCCAGGTATGTACCCTTGACTTGGAATCTAACCCTTGACCCTTTGGTGGGGGGACACTAACTACAGAGCCAAACCATCCAGGGCTCTATCTTGATATCCTTAACCTTTCTTTTATGAGAAGTATATTTTTATTTAGCCAGAATTCTTATAATAATAGAATACTTCAATATATATAATAATCTATAATAATTCTATAATAATAACAGCATTATATGCTAATTAGACCAAATGTCCTTCCCGACATTCTTCCAGACAAAGCTGGGGCTGTGAGGGAAGCCCAGGTCCAGGTGCCAGAGGGAAGCTGGTGCCAGCAGCCAGGGAAAGGAAGGCCTACTCTTGCGCGAATTTTGTGCATTGGGCCTCTAGTTAAGAAATAATAAAGAATATCAGTATGTGCTATTGCATAGTCACTCAAATAACTGTGCTTGTATGTGCCCAGTATAGTTCTGGTGATTGGGACACAGCTTTGTGTAAGACAAGCCACTTTTTCACATGGAGCTTAGATTCGAATATGTGGAAGCAGGATGTAAACAGGTGAACCAATAAATAATAAAATACCATCTTCTGATGGTAAGTGTTAAAAAGAAAAGTTTGGATGACTCGGGCTATTTTGGCTCAAACCTCCAAGGGGACTCTGATAAGAAGGCACTAGCGCTGCAGAGCACTGGGGAAGAATGTTCCGGGCAGAGAGGCTGGGTCAGAAATGAGTTTGGTGTGATACGATTATACAGAGATGGTTGAGAGGGAGGAGACTGGCAAAGTCTGCCTAGGTAGGTATGTACTTATCCTATATACTCTGTGGGTAGTGTTAGGAATTTAGATTTTATTCTTTGAGTAGTAAGAAGCCTCTGTATTGGATATTATCAAACAAGAGAGTGAAATGAACTGATTTAGTTAAAAAGAAAAGAAAAATTACCAATAGCATAAGTCTGATGAAAGATACCAAACATTTATTAAGTTATTTTAAGTAAAGAGAGATACTGTCAGCATATTTCAAACTTGTTAATTTGGGGATTCGTCCTTTTCTCTATTTGCCTTTTATGGGTATGTTTTTATTAAAGATAATCTATATAATTACACTGGGTTTTTCTGCTCACTTTTCTTGGTATTTTTCTCTTTTCCTGTGTGTAGATTGCTGTGTGTCATGAACTCTACAATACCATCCGGGACTACAAGGACGAACAGGGCAGGCTTCTCTGTGAGCTCTTCATTAGGGCACCGAAGCGAAGGTGAGTTGGAAGGTGAGTGGGAGGAATTTAGTCTTGAGTCAGTGTTTAAAGTATTTGGTAATTGATTTTCTTTTGAAAGTAATGGTTTAAATGATACTGAGGTTGGATTTGTTTTACTTGTCAAAATGTAGTGAAGTATATTTAAAATTTTTCTTAAATTGTAAAAAATACATAACATAAAATTTATAATCTTACCCATTTTAAGAATACATTTCAGTAAATATTAAGTATGTTCACATCATTGTGCATGCAACATCTCCAGAACTTTTACATATTGCAAAGTTGAAACTCTATACTCATTAAACAGCTGTCCATTTCTCCCTTTCCCCCAGCCTCTGGCAACTACCATTGCACTTTCTGTTTGTATGGCTTTAACTACTTTAGATTCCTCATTTAAGTGGAATCATACAGTATTTGCTTTTGTGACTGGGCTTATTTCACGTAGCATGGTGATAGTGTCCTCAAGATTCATCCATGTTGTAGCATGTGACAGGATTGCCTTTTTAAGGCTGAATAATGTTATACTACCACATTTTCTTTATCCATTCATCCATTTATAAACACTTGAGTTGTTTCCACCTCTTGGCTATTGTGAATAATGTGCAGTGAACTTGGTTGTGCAAATACCTCTTTGAGATGTTGTTTTCAGTTATTTTGAATATACTGTATAACCAGAATTAGGATTGCTAGATCTATAGTAATTGTGTTTTTAATTTTTTGAGGAATCACCATACTGTTTTCCATAATTGCTGCATTGTTTTACTCTCCCACCCCCCAATTTCTCCATATGTTCGCCACACTTGTAATTTTATAGTAAGTTTGGAAATCAGAAAGTGTGAGTCCTCTGTGATGGTTAATTTATGGGTCAACTTGATAGTCTTCCAAACTTTGTTCTTTTTCAAGGTAGTTTTGGTTACTTGGGGCTCTTTGAAATTCCATATTAATTTCAGGATTGATATTTCTGTATCTGCAAAAAATGCTGCTGGGGATTTTGATACTAAGTTTTCCAATCCATGAAAATGAGATAATCTTTCTACTTATTGGTGTCTTCTTTAATTTCTTACAGAAATGTGTAGTTTTTAGAAGTCACCTACTTGGTTACGCTTACTCCTTATATTTTATTCTTCTTGATGCTATTATAAATGGGATTGTTTTCTTCATTTTCTTCTTGTATTGTTTATCGTTAGTATATATAAATGCAAATGATTTTTTGTATGTAGATTATGTATAGGGCAACTGTGCTAAATTTGCTTATTAGTAACGTTTAGAATCGTCTGCATGTAAGTTCTTACCATCTGTGAACAGATAATTTTACTTCTTCCTTTCCAATTTGGTGGATGCCTTTTATTTATTTTTGTTGCCTAATTGTTCTGACTAGGACTTCCAATATTATATTGAAAAGAAGTGACAAGAACAAGTATCCTAGTCTTGTCTTTGATCTTAGAGGAAAGATTTTCAGTCTCTCACCATTTTGAGCATAATGATACTTGTGGGTTTTTCAGATGTGGTCTTTATTATGTTGAGGTGTTTTCCATCTCTACCTAAATTTTTGAGAGTTTTTATCATGTGGCAGCTGCTGCCTCATCGGGAGACCCAGCCTCCCTGTTGATGTTTCCATTTTTCAGTCCAACGCTATTCCTGAGTCTGTGTAACCACTCTGACTTGCAGCAAATGGCTTGGTGTCACTTGTTTCAGGGGAATCCCTTGTTGAAGTCTTTGTGTAGGCTCCATGCTTTCTGACACAACACATTGCCATCAATTGGAGCGTATTTTCTATTCATGTCTTCTGCCCACAAATTTAATGTCTTTTTCATCCTAACTAAGCACTTACAACAACTGTGACTGTAACTTTTGCAGTTTGAAGTGTGACAGCAAAACTGTCATGAATTTCTTTTCCTTCTTCACAGTGTCATGGATAGAAGTTTCATTCTTGCTGTATATCTTCACAGCCTCAGCATTTGATTTTTCCTTTTCCTTATTAAATCAAGGACTTTCATCTTTTCACTTAAAGGAAGCGCTTTACAGTCAGCTTCTCTTTGGCATATCCAAATTGCCAGCATCACTACTCTTGTGCTTTGGAGCCATTCTTAAATAGAATAAAAGTGACTTGAACACAAGCACTGCAACAGCCACAGTTGATCTGATGATAAATGCATTGGGCACTAAGTGGCTCACAGGCAGGTAGCAGATACAATGTGGATTCTCTGAACAGAGGGGTGATGCATATCCTGGCAGGATGAAGCAGGATGGCAAGAAAAGCGTGTAACTTAAAACTTATTAATTTACTTCTGGAATTTTCCATTTAATATTTTTGGACCATGGTTTACTATGGGTAACTGAAACCATGGAAAGTAAACTGCAAATAAAGAGAGACTACTGGACATTCCCTCATTAGGTTCTCAGTTGACTACAGGTAATCTCCAAAGCCTCAGAGGCTGTGGACATAAATGGTATTTAAAAACCAAGCCTCAGCAGGGAGCAGTGGATTATGACCCATCAGGCCCAGGTGGAGAGAGCCATCTTAGGTTTAAGTTAACAAAGCTCCAATGCTTACTCTGAGAAAGTCCCTTGCTGTTGACACCACTGACACATTGATATTAGGCCTGGGTGGGCCTTTGTTGGATACTCACAGAGACCTTTATGTTCTTATACTTTCTCTGAATACCAAATTGAGTACTCCTCTTATTCTTCAGTAGAGGCCCGATGCACGAAATTTGTCCCTCGCAGCCCTGGCTGCCTCGGCCCTTGCAGGCCCAGCTTCATCTGGAAGGTCATCCAGACGGGTGTTCCGCTGTTCGGTCAATTTGCATATTATACTTTTATTATTAGATTATTACAGACTAAAGGAACTGTGGCCTGCGAGGCTGCAGTAGGCACAGGAGCAGGTCTCAGCCCATCCTGTGAGACCCTGCCTGGCACCTCCCACTGCAGCCCCCAGTCCCATCTGCTGGCAGCCCCACTCCCGCTGCTCCCACATCCTAAAGGCATCAGCAGCGGATGCGAACAGGGCCAGCCTTGGTCTGGTACCCCTGCTCACCTGCTTCACCATTCTGCCACAGCCAGTGCCCATCATGTTCCACACATGCCCCCTAGTGGTCAGTGCATATCATAGTGATTAGCTGTTCAGTTGTTCCATTGTTTAGTCTATTTAATCTATTTGCATATTAGCCTTTTATTATATAGGATACTTAAGTTTATAGTTCTAGCACCTCAGTCTTGGTTTTTCAATACTATTTACCATTAAAAGAAGCTATATAGTTCTTTGGGAAATTTTCAAGGGCAAAGAAAGTACAAGATAAGCTTGTAAGACCTTATGGGTGCCAGAAAATAAGCAAGTGCTCAAAGGGAAATAGGAACATGTCAAAAAGACATAGAAAATAGAAGCTATCTTGAAAGGACTCCAACTAACCAAACCTGGGGCAGTTTGAGCATCCAAATCATTATAGTTATGTTTTTAACCACTGAATAAAACAGCAATCTATAGTGATATAAATAAATTAATAAATTGATGAGGATTGGACTTTTATGTAGTCTGGAGGTATCTATACTAATAATAGAGGAATGTGCAAATTATACAGGACTCCATCACAGTAACGACCAAACAGCAGGCTGCGTGAGGCGACAAGGCCATCAGGAGTGTTAGGGACAGACAAATGACTAAACAGCAGGCTCTGTGGGGTGACCAGGCCAGCGGGGGTGGGTGGGGGGCAGTTGGGGGCAACCAGGCCAGCACAGGTGGCAGTTGGGGGTGACCAGGCTGGCAGGGGAGGCAGTTGGGGTGACCAGGATTGGGCCTACACCTGCAGTCGGACATCACCTGAGAGGTCCCGGATTGGAGAGGGTGCAGACTGGGCTGAGGGGACCCCCCCCCCCACGTGCATGAATTTTGTACACCGGGCCTCTAGTCTAACCATGAAGTACAATGAGAAAAAGAGTGACTTGGTCAGTTGAGAAGCTGGTAGACACCACAGTAATCAAGTGATCAAAAGTAGTCTTGTCTGAATAATGGGATTTTGAAATCATATGCCACCTGATAGGATAAAGTGAGACAAATACACTTTTTTTTTTTTTTTAACATATTTATTGATTTTTTACAGAGAGAAAGGGAGAGGGACAGATAGTGGGAAACATCAATGAGAGAGAAACATTGATCAGCTGCCTCCTGCACACCCCGCACTGGGGATGTGCCTGCAACTAAGGTACATGCCCTTGACTGGAATCGAACCCAGGACCCTTGAGTCTGTAAGCCGATGCTCTGTCCACTGAGCCAAACCGGTTAGGGCTACACTATTATTTCTGTTATAGTCCTACCAAAGAAGTATAACTTTAGGTTACTTCTCAGAAAAACAGGCAAACCCAAATTGAGAGGTACTCTACAAAATAACTGACCTATAACCTTTAAAAGTATCGTGAAAGTCAAGGAAAGACTGGGGAACTGTTTCAGAATGAAGGAAACCAAAGAAACATAACTATAAATGCAACATGTAATCCTAGAGTTGATCCTTTTGCTATAAAGGGCAATTTTGGAACAGTTGGCAAAATGTGAGTGGAGTCTGAGGATTAGATGGTGGTACTACATCGGAATTAATTTCCTGATATTGATGATTGAACTGTGATCCTTGTTTATAGGCAGTAAACATTAAACTATTCAGAGGTGATAGGACATGTCAGCAGCTTACTCAAATGATTCTGAAAAAAAGCATTCTTTGTACTATTATGCAACTTTATGTCAAAAGGTTTTTAAAGATTAAATGTATGTACATGGCTATAATATGTCAGCTAGGGTCCCAAGAGAGATTAAAGCATTAGTGACCATGACATTCTTTATAAGTCAGTAATCTTCTTACACATCTAGAATGAAGTTAACTACTATCCCCAAGGGAAAATTGAGAAAAATAGTCACATAGCTAATTTTTTACGTTTTCTTATCTCATGGAACTTCATTTGAAAAAAGCCAGACAGGATAAAAATAAACACCCATGAACCCAAAACCCAATTTAATAAATTATTGTTATAGCTACCTTTGAAGTTTTCTGTGTGTCCCTTGCTGTTTCTCCCCTCCAATATATAATCACTATCCTGAATTTTGTGTTTATTGTTCCCAAGGCATTTTGTTTTTTTGTTTGGTTATGTTTGGATATGTCTGATATCTCTTTATCTTTGGTAAGCTGCTTGTGCCAAGGGCCTCAGCTTTCTCTTTTGTAACTTTAGTCGTTGATATTATAGTACTACTAGAGGCCTGGTGCATGAAATTCATGCACCGGGGGTGGGGGTGTCCCTCAGCCCAGCCTGCACCCTCTTGCAATCCAGGAACCCTCGGGGAATGTCCAACTGATGGCATAGGCCCACTCCTTGCTGGCAGTTGGACATCCTTAGCACTGCCATGGAGGTGGGAGAGGCTTCTGCCACCACCACTGCGCTTGCCAGCTATGAGCCTGGCTCTGGCACACTGACCACCAGGGGGCAGCTCCTGCGTTGAGCATCTGCCCCTTGGTGGTCAGTGCACGTCATAGTGCCAGTCGTTTTGCATATTAGGCTTTTATTATATAGGACTAGTGGCCCGGTGCACAAAATTCGTGCACGGGGCGGGGGGGGCGCATCCTTTAGCCTGGCCTATACCTTTTCCAATCTGGGACCCCTTGGGGGATGTCCAGCAATCAGATATCCCTCTCGCAATCCAGGACCTAACCGCTGAGCTGCCTGCCTGCCTAATCACCCCTAACCACTCTGCCTGCCGGCCTGATCACCCACAATTGCCCCCTCCTTCCGGCCAGATCACCCCTAACTGTCTCCCACCTGCTGGCCTACTTGCCCCCAACTGCCCCCCCCCCCCCACTGGCCTGCTCACTGCAAATGGCTCCCCTGGCCATCCTACTCACCCCCAACTGTCTTCCCCTGCTGGCCTGATAGCCCCTAACCGCCTCTGTTTCGGCCCCACCACCATGGCTTTGTCTGGCAGGTCTCCCAGTCTAGCATATTAGACTAGGGATCAGGTCTAAACTGGCAGTCGGACATCCCTGTCACAATCCAGGACTGCTGGCTCCTAACTGCTCGCCTGCCTGCCTGATTGCCCCTAACCATTCTGCCTGCCAGCCTGCCCCCCCACCAGCCTGATCACCCCCAACTGCCCCCCCTGCCAGCCTGCTCGCCCCCTACTGCTCCCTCTGTTGGCCTGTTTGTTCCCAACTTCCCCTACCCTACTGGCCTGATCACCTATAACTGCTGTCCCATTCTGGCCTGATCACTCACAACTGCCCTCCCCGCTTGGCCCCTAACCACCTCTACCTCCGTGGCTTTGTCCAGAAGAACGTTCAGAAGGTCTCCCAGTCTAATTAGCATATTAGTATAGAGGCCAGGTGCCTGGCTGGTTTGTCCTGAAGGGTGTCCTTGGGAGGCAGGGTGGCCTGAGCAAGGGGCCTGTGGTGGTTTGCAGGCTGGCCACGCCCTCATTGGGGTAGGGGTCCCCACCTGGGACAGTGTCAGCCTGGATGAGCAGCTGGGGCAGTTTGCATGCCAGCCATGCCCCCATGGGATGAGGGTCCCTGCTGGGGTGGGGGTGTGGCCAGCCTGGGTGAAGGGCTGATGACTGTTTGCAGGCTGGTCACGCCCCCCAGCAGCGGCCCTCACCCCGTGGGCCAGCTTGGGTAAGGGGCTGAGGGCCGTTTTCAGGCAGGCTACACCCCCTAGTGGGGACCCTCACCCTGATGGTGGCGTGGCCAGCCTGGGTGAAGGGCTGAGGGCTGTTTGCAGACCCCTCCTTATGCAGCTGGCCCACGCAACCCAAGCCTTCCCCATGCTCAGGCCAGCTCCATGGCTGCTGCCCACAGGCCCCTCCTTCGGCAGCCAGCCCAGGCAGACAGGAAGATTGGCTTCCTCCGTCGCCAGAGTGACCTAAGCCTCTGGCCCTCTCTGGCTGGCTCTGTGGCCACATGCCATCTTTGTCCAGCTAATTTGCACATTCCCTCCTGATTGGCTGTGGGGTGTCATGGAGTTATGGTCATTTTACATATTTGTCTATTTGTGTAGATGGTATCTATAAGGCAGTCCATTTCGTAAGCTCATACAAAGCTTTGAAATACCTGTTTTCAGCCACTATTGAACTCTGTAAAGTATAAATCATTTTCATTTGCAGAAGATTCCATTGACATGGTTTTATTTTTATTTCAGGTTTTACTTTATTTCAAGAAAAATGATTTTAAATATGTTACATGCGATCTTAATGTTTCAAGAAAAGTTAAATATAACGTACATGCAGTAAAGATTAATATCAAGAAAGATTATTTTAAATATGTTGTTACATGCAATTAAACTCCAATTATTCAAGAAAAATTATCTTACCTATAATATTACATGCAATAAACATTAATATTTCAAGAATAAAAGGATTTTAAGTATAATAATATTAACCATAACTGTACCAACATAGTATGATATCACAAAAGTTGTAGGAAATATTAAAAATCTGCAAATAACAGGATTACTTCTATTATAGTCTAGTATATTTTTCCCCCCTCTGGCTCTATTTTTGTTCATCAGTTTATGTTGTTCATTATATTCCACATATGAGTGAGATCATATGATATTTATCTTTCTCCAACTGGATTATTTCGCTTAACATGATGCTTTTAAAGCCTATTTTATCGGATATGAGTATTGCTACTCCAGCTTTTTTATTCTTTTCCATTTGCATGGAAAATTTTTTCCATCCCTTCACTTTCATCCTGTGTGTGCCTTTTGTTTTGAAGTAGGTCTCTTGTAGACAGCATATAGTTGGGTCATGTTTTTGTATCCTGCTATGGTACACCTTTGATTGGAGCATTTAATCCATTTACGTTTAGGGTTATTATTGAGTGGTAATGGAAAGCAAGGATCTAAGACCAAGATTACTGTATCCAGCAAGGTTATCATTCAAAGTAGACGGTCATATAAAGAGCTTCCCAGACAAAAAAGGCTAAAGAAGTTCACCACCACCAAGCCAGCATTACAGGAAATGCTAAAGGGACTGCTGAGAAGAAAAAATCAGAGAGAGAAACATAGCTAATCAGAATTAAAATGGCTATACTGGTAGTATATAAGACTGTCACATATGTTAATTTAGGTTTTTATATCACTTATGTATTTTGAAAAGGGCATACATGTGCATCTTTCTTTTGCTATTCCCTTTTTAGTTCCAGTAATGACAGTAAGTCTTGTGTGTTCTGTCACTTGAAATATTGGCATTGCCATAGATAGTTTGAAATACAGTTTTTATAGGCTTTGGATTAATACCTTTAAAAAATATTAAATTATAACAGAAACCAACCAGACTATTATGAAGTGGTTTCTCAGCCCATTGACTTGATGAAAATCCAACAGAAACTAAAAATGGAGGAGTATGATGATGTTAATCTGCTGACTGCTGACTTCCAGCTGCTTTTTAACAATGCAAAGGCCTATTATAAGGTAAGAAAGCATCAAATTTGGAAGGTATCCAATTTGATAATTGTCTGGCTTTTTAATATTTACAATTTTGTAAGTTTGTAGCGGTTTCTCATTTGGTAGTTTGAGTTCGTATTTCTTTTATTAGTAAAGAGATTGAACATTCATATTATTATGAACTATTCTTTTTCTGTATCTGCTCAGATATTTTGTCTATTTTTTTCTTGAGTAGTTTGTCATTTTTATATTTCTGGAAATTTTTACACTAGGTACTGATCATTTTTTTCCTTATATGTGTTGCAGATATCTTCTTCCACTGTGAGTTTACTTTTTCACTCTTTCTATGGTTCTTTTGATGAAGAGAAGTTTTTAATTTAATATATTCAAATGCACTTTTGAATTTGTGGTTTATCCATCTTTGTGGTTTATCCGTCTTTGTTTCAGAAACTCCTCTTGCCTAAAGTTTATGAAGATTCTCTTCTTCTATATTTTCTTCTGAAAGCTTAATAATTTTGTCATTTAAATCTAAGCCTTTAAAGCCACTGGGATTGATTTTTGTGTCTTTTGTGAGGTAGAGATATTTCCCCCCCACAGGTATAAGCAGCGTCTTGAAATGGCCAGCCCCTCTGCATTTGTCTGCAGTGTCAGTACTGTCATTGTTTCTATGTGCTCATGGCTCTTTCTGGCCTTTTAATTTGTTCCTTTTGTTCTGGCCAGTTTATTGCTGGGCTCTTCTATTCTTGCCTTAACTATGGCTTTATATTTCTTTGTTTTTCTTTTTTTTTATTTCAGAGAGGAAGGGGGAGAGAGAGAGAGAGAGAGAGAGAGAGAGAGAAACATCTAAACTAATAAAAGCGAAATATTAAAATTAACCGTTTCTCCGAGACAGGGTAAGCCACGCCCACCAGCCAATCAGAGCGGCTGTATGCAAATTAGCCCAGCCAACATGGCGGCCGCCACTCACGGACCTGAGTAAACAGCCCTTTCCATTGCGGCAGCAGCAAAAGTGAAGCTTCGCCCATCAGCTCAGCTCCGATTAAACTGCCTCTAGCGAAACACAGCTTTTTGAAACATTGTAACAATCATAGAATCCTCCGGAGCTGAAGGAAAGAGCAGCTCCGGCCTAACCAGTAAAAGTAACAATTGTTTCATTATAGACTCTGCGAGGTGAGGCAGAGGAGGCTTCGTTAGTAGTTAGAAGGCCGCCTTAAAGGAACAGT
>PVJC01022150.1:0-27601 GCA_004026665.1 Murina feae | reverse complement strand
ATTGTTACATTGTTTCAAAACTGCTAGAGGCAGTTTAATCGGAGCTGAGCTGAAGGGCGCAGCTTCACTTTCGCTCCTGCCGCAATGGAAAGGGCTGTTTACTCAGGTCCGTGAGTGGCGGCCGCCATGTTGGCTGGGCTAATTTGCATACAGCCGCTCTGATTGGCTGGTGGGCGTGGCTTACCCTGTCTCGGAGAAATGGTTAATTTTAATATTTTGCTTTTATTAGTTTAGAGGATTATTATATAGGATTAGTAAGTGAATCATATTTTTATATATTTACTGGTCATCTTTACTTTTTCTTTAGTACCTTTGCTCAGACTCTGATTGTGATTTTTTATCTTATGACTGTAAAATTTCTATTGGAGATTTTAAGTTTTGCTTCTTTATCGTATGCTTTATAAATATTTCCACCCACATTTTACTATTAGTCTGGTATAGCTTTGAGTACAGCATGATTTTTCATCCTTGACTCTACTGACGTATTTGGCCAGATAACTCTTCATTGTGGGGCTGCCCTGTGCATTACAGGATGGTTAGCAGAACCCTTACCTCTGCAATATACCAGTAGCCGTCCTCAAGTTATGCCACCAAAATGTGTCCAGGTGTTCACTGGAGGCAAAACTGCCCCTGATTAAGAATCACTGGTATACGTTTTGTCTTCATTGTTTTTTGTCTTAATTTTTTATATGAAAACTGTGTTCGTCACTGGACTGCAGCGCATGCAGGTGCAACAGAAATCGTAGAGAAGATGGGGCCACTGAAGAGTGAGCAGGGAGAGGCAGTGTTATTTGAGGTGTCTTCTACCCACCAGCAGAACCAGGCACCACGCACAAAGGGCTAAGTCTCTGGCTGGGGGATTCTTTTCCCTTGTCTCTCTGTCTTTATCCAAGTAAAATTCTAGGAGTCTTTTTGCATCAGGTGGATTTTTGGTTTCCTGTGTAAACTTAAACAGTGTTCTGAAATTTTATGATCCTGTTTCTTTGTAATAAAAAAACAGATGAGTCTTGGCCAGGTGGCTCAGTTGCTTAGCGTGTCATCCCATACACCAAAAGGTTGAGGGTTCGATTTTCAGTCAGGGCACATGCCTAGGTTGCAGGTTCAATCCCCGGTCAGGGCATGTATGGAGGCAACCTGTCGACGTTCCTCTCTCACATCAATCTTTCTCTCTCTCTCTCTAGTAGAAATTAACTTACACTAAAATAAAAACTAGTGATCATCTGACACATCAAAGGACCCTGAATGCCTACTGTTCTCTTTAATCTTTCCAAGAAAAAGAAGCAGGATGAGTCCAGTCATTGAGAAATGAGAGGACAATTTAAAACCTAGACAGGCAAGCGCAGCTCACCTTGAACTTGGTCATTTTGTCCTCCTCCTCCTCCTCCTAGGGAAAGGCTGAGTCTTGGGAAGGCGCAAGGGGGAAGAAGGAAAAAAGCATTAGATTCTGGCCCAGGGTGTCACTAACCCCTATGGCTGCGTTATGTGAAGCCCTCACAAGCCCTGTGAACACACCTCCACTGAGCCTGGTGCCCCGATGAGCAGAGTGCAGACTGCCATGCAGACACCTTCAGCCAAGAGTTCCCACACAAGGAACAACCCATCCAACCACATCCGGCGGCCCTAAGCAAGTCCATGCAGCCCTCGGGGACGGTTCTGATTCTGGGAGAATGGACACTGAGGGTGGAGGACATAGGTCAAGGGAGAAATCCCTGGGGCCAAATGACACTGCTACCCGGTCACTGTGAAATCTTGAGCAAATTATTAACATCTTCATCCCTTAATTCTCTCATCTGCAAAATGGAGGGATTAACAGTGCCTATGGCACAGGACTGTGGTAAGAATAAAGTGGTAGGCAGGGAGCTCAGAGAACACTTTCAGGGCGCCTTACTAGTAGCAGCAGAAGAGCAAGTAACATGTGCCCGGCTGGCGTGGCTCAGTGTTTGAGCGTCGACCTATTAACCGGGAGGTTCTGGTTCGATTCCCAGTCAGGGCACTTGCCTGGGTTGTGAGCTCGATCCCTAGGGTGGGATGTACGGGAGGCGGCCGGTCGATAGTTCTCTCTCATCATTGATGTTTCTATCTCTCTTTCTACCTTCCTCCCTGAAATCAACAAAACATATATTTTAAAAATAATAAAAAATAAAATACATATTTGCACATATATTTTAAAAAAAAAGAAAAGAAAAAGCAAGTAACAATAAAACCGGTCTTCAGAATCAGTGCCTACATGGAATCCTGTTGCAAATCCACAGAATGTGTCCATCAAAATATCGAGAACAAATATTTCATTGCCTGCATAATTCTTCATTGAATAAGTGTTTGTTAGCTCAATGAACACTTGTGGAAACCTTATGAAGAGGACATGGTTACCCGGTCTCCACTTGCTCACAGTCTAGTGGTGAGGAAACCAGCACTTATGCTACACATGGCAAGTGGCAGCGTTAGTGACCAGGGTCCTCTGGAAGCACAGGGTCCGGGCCCTGAGGCCCACCCTTGATTGGAGGGGGTTCTATGGACAGGTGGCTTGATCTGAGCCCTGGGGATGACCGAGCTCTATTAGCCGAAGAGAAACAGGACCCCTGAAAACTGCAAGAGAACAAATCCGACAATGTCAGTGGGGACAAACAGGAGGCAAAAGAAGATGGGAGGGATGCAGGGTTCAAACCAGGGTGATGTGAACGTCCCAGTGATAGCCACAGGTCAGCAGGAAAGCAGCAAGGGCCCCGAGGAGGGGAGAGTAAGATTCTTTTCGTGTTGGAAACAGATCACTCTCCCAGCAGACAGGAGGAGGTCTGAGAGGGAAGAGGCTGGAGCCGGGGAGACCGTTAGGAGCCAGCACATCAAGAAGCCCTCCCGTGCTCACTCCGGCAGCACATAAACTCGTACCGAAATAATACAGAGAGGATCAGCATGGCCCTGCCCAAGGATGACACTCAAATTCTTGTAGTGTTCCGTATTTATGAACAATGCCAGTTTTGTGAGCATAGGCTCAGTGATCTGCTTTAGAAGGAAAGGATTGGAAGAGCAAAGAGCAAGGCTGTTCATTCATGGAGGAACCGTGTTTGGATGCAGCACACACATCTGTTAAACAGAACAGCCTCAACTTTGTTTCTTCTGGAGAGAAATAATAGTTCTAAGATTTTTGCTTTTGTTTCTCACCTAGTTGCCTGAAGCAAATACCAAAGGCTGGTGTCTGTTATGCAGCAAAGGGTTATTAGCATGATATGTTTTCCAGTGTTTTTTTTTAATCAGTTATTTTGCATTTAAAGTGAAAGTTGTAAATGTTTGAAATAAATAATGTCTAAAAATAATCACTTCCTTCAAAATTCAAAGCAGGCAAAGGCCTGGATCTCCTGGAGCTGATACTATAATGGGGTACCAGGGAAATAAAAATTCAATAACGCAGGGAGAGATGCTTTGCAGAGCAATAAGGCCGGGTGGGAGGGATAAGGAGGGGCTGTTTCGGAATAAGTTTTTTGCATGGAACGCTTCTCTTCCATTCCAGCAGGTACCTCAACCTGGGGGGCAAAAGCCATCCTGATACCTGACATATGAAGGAGGTGTCATTTGGCCAGAGGGAAACAGCCAGTATCTTGGTGAAAAACAAAAAGTCTCTCCTTTCTACCAATACTTCTCAAATTGTAATGGCCCATGAGCCTGGAGACCCATGAAGATACAGTTGCCGAGGTCTCGCCCCCAACAATTCTAAACCTGAAGGAAGGGCAAGGATGGGGACTCAGAATCTACATTTTAAAGCTAGCCCAGGTGATGCTGGTGCTGCTGATGTCTGGATAACCTGGAGTAAAATCAATCAAAACCAGCCCTCTAGATACTTTCAGAGACTTCGAGTTCTTCACCTCCAACTTTTGTTCTAACCCCAACAGCCTGCCCTATTGCCCAAGGGCAATAAAATTAAAGAAGGGAAAACACACATTACAAGCTTCTCGTTCCCTCTGATCCTAATAAGGAGGATTAGAATCAAGGTTTGTTGGGATCAGAGGGAGTACCAAAATCAACTCTAACCCCCTAATTTTACCCACAAGGCTACCTGGGTCATTCACAAAACACTCCCAATAATAATGACAGGAGCTGTCATTACAGGCCCTAGCTGGTTTGGCTCAGTGGGTAGTGTGTCTGCCTGCAGACTGAAGGGTGCTGGGTTCGATTCTGGTCAAGGGCACATGCCTAGGTTCCAGACTCGATGCCCAGTAGGGGGCATGCAGGAGGCAGTCGAAGAATGATTCTCTCTCATCATTGATGTTTCTCTCTTTCATTCTCCCTTCCTGTCTGAAATCAATAAAAATATATTAAATATATAACTAAATGTTTCTAGTAGACACATTGACTTAGGGTGGTGAACACACAGTACAATATACAGATGATGTACTATAGAATTGTATACCTGAAACCTATATAATTTTATTAACCAATGTCACCTCAATAAATTCAATAAAAAGAAATGTAAAAAGCAGTCAGCTTAATTTTAACAATACATTTTATTTAACCCGATATATCTAAAGTATTACAATTTTGACTTATAATCAATACTAGGGGCCTGGTGCACAAAAATTTGTGCACTCGGTGGGGAGGGGGTGGTCCCTCAGCCCAGCCTGTGTCCTATCGCAGTCTGGGACCCCTCGGGGGATGTTTACCTGCTGGCATGCCTGACCAGCCTGCATGAGGGGCTGATGGCTGTTTGCAGGCTGGCCAAGCCCCCCAGTGGGGACCCTCACCCCCATGGGGGACCCTCACCTCATGGGGGTGTGGCCAGCCTGGGTGAGGGGCTGAGGACCGTTTTCAGGCTGCCCATAGCCCCTTTAAGGTTCGCGTCCCTACTGGGGTGCCTGGGTGAGAGGCTGATGGCTGTTTGCAGGCTGGCCACAGCTCCCATTGACCCAAGGTCCCAGCAAGGTTGGCTGGAATCAGGTTTCTGGGGTTTATTTATCTTCTATAATTGAAACTTTGTTGCCTTGAGCGGAGGCCACAGCTGGCCTAGGCAGGCAGTTTCCTCCATGGTTGGTGCATCGGAAGCCTATTTGCTCTAGCTCTGTGGCTGCCGGCCGCCATCTTGGCTGGGTTAATTTGCATATATTAGTTCTGATTGGCTTGTGGGTGTAGCTTATGTGTAATGAAGTGAGGGTTAATTTGCATATTACTTTTATTAGATTAGATAAAAATTGAGATAGTTTACATTCTGTTTTCATACTCTTTGAAATCCGTTGTGTGCCTTAATTAGCACCAGCTACAGTTCCAGTGCTCAACAGTCACAGGAGGCTCAACAGTCACAGGAGGCTACTAGAGTAGATAGTGCAGACGTACACCTTTTAAAGGCTGTAGAGATCACATAACCATCACCCAGGCACTCCCTAAGTTCAAAAGGCAGCAAATTAGTTTTAGGGTTAAACAACGGTTATCACAGAAGCTTTTTATTTTTGTTCAACTGTATGACAGAACTGAAGTATCAGAGCAGAAAGGTGGGGGAGAAAAGAATACCTTCCAACATCTTTTTGCCTTTTCACTGATTTGCTACATCCTTCATGGTGACAAAGGACAACAGCTACTCTGTAATACATGGAGGATTCGCTCCGTGCCAGGCACTATTTCAGTCAAGCACTTTACATATTAGCTGTCACTTAAACTTCACCAAAACTTCAGGAGGCAGGGACTGATATTGCCCCTACCTGACAGGCAAGGCAATGGAGGAGCAGAGAAGTTGAGTAACTTGCCCAGTTACTGTGCCCAGAGCCCTAGAGCTAGATTTCAAGCCCAGCTGCGGAGGCTTGATCTTGGCTCTTTCCCCTGCTGACTGTGCCTTGCAGGGCAGTCATTCAATTGTCTGTGCCCAATTCTCCATTTCAGTGTGAGATTAACAGACCGGCCAGTGTGGCTGTGTGATCGAGCGACAGACAGACTATGAACCGACAAACTATGAACCGGGAGATCACAGTTCTATCCCGGTCACAGCACTTGCCCGGGCTGCGGGTTCTATTTTTCTGATCATTGCAATACTAATTAATACTAACAGCAACACCTTGCCAGACAGACGCCTGAGCTGTTCAAAACATTTCACTTGCACTACACCATTAATTCTCAAAACAAATGGGAAAGGCTCGTACTATATCGAAGGGAAACCGAGGCACCGAGCGATGAAAGCTCTCATCCAGTGTTTGAAAGTGAGAGTGTGGAAGGGGTGGGGAAAGGCGGGGTGGCCCGAGAGACACCCTCCCCTATGCCGGCTCCTCGCGAAACGCCCCCAAAGCAGGGGACCAGCCCAGGGGAAGGCAGGCGGCAGCCCCGCCCCTCAAACCCGCCCTCGGCCTCTGACCGCAGCTTTTCCTCCCGGCGACCCGGGCCGGGCGGCTGATCCCGTGCTGAGGTCAGGAAAGTTGAAAGAGGCTGCGGGAGGCCGGGCTCACTCACCTCGCGGAGAAACCGGGGCCGCGAGCTCGGCCTTCTGCAGCGGAAGTGCCCCCGCCTTCGCGGAGCTCGCGGACTACATTTCCCATCATCCCTGCGAGCTCGGCCTTCTGCAGCGGAAGTGCCCCCGCCTTCGCGGAGCTCGCGGACTACATTTCCCAGCATCCCTGCGGGGAACTGGCGCCGCTGCCCCGCCCCCTGGGGCGCTCGGGCGGGCTCCAGCAGCGGCGGCCCGATTCAAATTCCCAGAAAGAAGCTGGGTTCATAACCTCGCCCTCGGGTAACCCAAATGCCTCCATACATGCAAAACACTTGATTAAACCTCCCTGTTTCCCCGCCAGAGCAAGGAGCATGTCTGCGCTGTCCAGCCTGGTGGGAAGTGCTTCAAATCACAGGAAGCATCTGGACTACACATCCCAGAATCTTCTTTAGGGCCAAAATTCCCACCAGCTGAAATTTTCTTTAAAAAAAAAAAAAAAGTATTAAATGTATTTTTATTGATTTCAGAGATGAAGGGAGAGGGGGAGAGAGAGAGAGAAACATCAATGATGAGAATTATTGATTGGCTGCACTCCCCCGATGGAGATGGAGTCTACAACCTCTAACCTGGAATCCAATCCATGACTTTTCCTTTCACAGGCCAATGCTCTAACCGCTGAAAAACACAGGCCAAGGCTGCCACAATTCTGTTGTTTTTGTTTGTTTGTTTTTTTTAATCTTTATTGTTGCCCTAGCTGGTTTGGCTCAATGGATAGAGCTTAAGCTCTCCAACTGAAGGGTCCTGGGTTCAATTCCAGTCAAGGGCACATACCTTGGTTGCAGGCTCAATCCCTGGTCCTGGTCAGAGTGTGTGCATGATGCAACTAACTGATGTGTCTGTCTCACATCAGTGTTTCTCTCTCTATCTCTCCCTCTCCTTTTCACTTCCTCTAAAAATCAATGGAAAAATATCCTTGGGTGAGGATTAAGGACAATGACAAAAAAACACAGGATTAATAAAACAGCAATAAATACTTTTCTATCAATAATTACTTTAAATAGAAATAGGTTAAATGCTTCAATCAAAAGACATATGGAGTTTGAATCAATAACAAAACAAGAGACCCTTACACATGATGTCTACACTTCAGATCAAAAGACACAAAATGAAATTAAATAGAAAATATCTACACTAATAAAAGGGTAATATGCTAATTAGACCAGACATCTTCGTGACACCCTTTTGGATGTCCTTCTGGACAAAGCCACAGTGGCGGGGCCTGAGGCAGAGGTGGTTAGAGGCAACCAGGCCGGCAAAGGAGAGCAGTTAGGGGCAACCAGGCCAGCAGGGGAGGGCAGTTAGGGATAATCAGGCTGGCAGGGGAGGGCAGTTAGAAGCCAGCGGTCCTGGATTTTAAGAGGGATGTCTGACTGCAGGTTTAGGCCCAATCCTGCAGGCATATCTATACTAATAAAAGGGTAATATGCTAATTAAACTGGATATCTTCTGGACATCCTTCTGGATGTTCTTCTGGACAAAGCCATGGTGGCAGGGGCCAAGGCAGAGGTGGTTAGGAGCGACCAGGCTGGCAAGGGAGAGCAATTAGGGGTGACCAGGCTGACAGGGGAGGGCAGTTAGGAGCCAGCAGTCCCAGCTCAGACCTAAACCAGCAGTTGGACATTCCCTAAGGGGCCCTGGAATGGAGAGGGTACAGGCCGGGCTGAGGGACCCCACCCCCCCATACACGAATTTCATGCACTGGGTCTCTAGTATTTTATGAAAATGGAAACAAACAAACCAAAAGCTAGGTAGCAATACTTATATCAGACAAACACAGACTTTTAAACAAAGGCTATGTAACAAGAGACAAAGAAAGATCCAGCCATTTCACATATATTATTTTAAATATATTTTATTGATTTTAGAGAGAGGAAGGGAGAGAGAGATAGAAACATCAATGATGAGAATCACTAACCAGCTGCCACCTGCACACCCCCTACTAGGGATCGAGCTGGAACCTGGGCATGTGCTCTTACTGGAATTGAACCTGGGACCCTTCAGTCTGTAGGCTGATACTCTATCCACTGACCCAAACCAGCTAGAGCATGGGTATTTATATTAAAGAAACCCAAAACACTAAATCAAAAAACATATACTTCCATATGTTCATTGCAGCATCATTTACAGTAGCCAAGATATAGAAGCCACCTAAGTGTCCATCAACAAACAAATGATAAAGAAGTGCTGCAGCCCTAACTGGTTTGGCTCATTGGATAGAGCATCGGCCTGTGGACTGAAGGGTACCAGGTTCGATTCCGGTCAAGAGCATGTACCTTGGTTGCGGGCACATCCCCAGTAGGATGTGTGCAGGAGGCAGCTGATTGATGTTTCTCTCCCATCCGTGTTTCTAACTTTCTATTCTCTCCCTTCCTCTGTCGAAGAAGAAGAAGAAGAAGAAGAAGAAGAAGAAGAAGAAGAAGAAGGAGGAGGAGGAGGAGGAGGAGGAGGAGGAGGAGGAGGAGGAGGAGAAGAAGAGTTGCATATATACAATGAAATATGACTCAGCCATAAAAAAAGAATAAAATCTTGCCATCTGCAACAACATGGTGGATCTAGAAGGTAATGTGCTGATTGAAATAAGTCAGACAAAGGAAGACAAATGCCATATGATTTACTTATATGTAGAATATGAAAAACAAAATAAACTAAGAAGCAGAACCGAAATATTCATAGAGAAAACTTTAATGGTTGCCAGATGAGAGTGGGGTTGGAGGAGTAGATGAAAGGGTGAAGGGATTAAGAAGTACCTATTGGGCCCTAACTGGTTTGGCTCAGTGGATAGAGCGTTGGCCTGCGGTCAAGGGTCCTGGGTTTGATTCCAGTCAAGGGCATGTACTTTGGTTGCAGGCGCATTCCCAGTGGGGAGTGTGCAGGAGGCAGCTGATGGATGTTTCTCTCTCATCGATGTTTCTAACTCTCTATCCCTCTCTCTCCCTCTCTGTGAAAAATCAACAAATATATTAAAAAAAAAATAAATTACTTAAAGCTGTAAAAAAAAGGTTTATTTGTGTGTTTTTTTAAGAGGTACATATTGGTAGTTATGGAATAGTCAAGGGGATTTAGTGTACAGCATAGGAAATATCCTATATAATAAAAGACTAATATGCAAATTGTTTGACCAGGAGTTTGAGTGCTCGCTATGACATGCACTGATCACGAGGGGGCAGTGCAGAACATGGTAGGCGTCAGTGTCATGGCGTTGGCAGAGGGCAGCAGTGGAGGTGCTGCTGGCCCCAATGGGCCCTGACAAGAGCAGGACTGCAGTGGGATGGTGGAGTATGTGAGCGTGCAGTGCCAGGCCAAGATGGGTGTGAGCAGGGGCATGATCGACCCACCAATCGCCCTACAGATGGCAACCAGCAACAGTGGCAGGGGAGCAGGGCTGCTGCCCAGCTCTCAGGTGCTGAGGAAGCCTGGTGGGGGGGCACAGCCCTGATCAACTGCCACTACAGATGCAACCAGCAGCTGGCAGGCTGATTGGGGCCAGGCCCCGGGCTGGGACAGGGATCTGGGGGTGGGTGGAGGTGATCAATCTCCCGGGGCACCAGGAGAAAGGGGGGTGGCAACCTATCGCTGGCTACCAGGAGTGGGGAGTGACAGGGATGGAGGTGCCATGAGAATGCGGGATGTCAGCCAAGCTTGCTCTCACTTCCCCTACTACCCTTCCCCAGGACACCAGGGCTCGTATACTGGGGAAGCCCCTACACTCAGGTTCCAGGAGCCCACCCCGGCACCTGAGCAGCCTTTTCCTGGTGAGCCAGGGCCGCAGCTGCCTGGATGGCAGGGGCCAGTTGGGCTCCCTGTGGGTTTACGCAGGAACCAGTCTGCAAGGCCAGCTGGGAGAGAGCATGCTGCCTGTCCAGCTTCCATATGGTGCCACTGGGCAGCCCAGAGACCCATAATGTGCCCCAGCCTGCGGCGTCTGGCCGTGCTCACTGCATCTCAGTGTGGGGACTTGGGCACTGTGACTTAGATGAAGGGGGCACATGGGGGTGGGAGGCAGGTGCTGCCCAGGGCCCAGAGGTCAGCTAGGACCTTCCCTTCCACACCAGATGCTTGAGTTTCAATCGCTGGCCAGGCCTAGGGACCACACCTGTGCACAAATTTCATACACTGGGCTGCTGCAAAAGGACAGACTACTCTAGTAGTCAATAACCTATAATAATAAAAGGATAATATGCTAATTAGACTGGACATTCTTCCTAATGAAACTGGGACCCGGGGGGAAACTAGCCCGGGTCCGGGGTGCTTGGGGGCAGCCTGGGGGAAGCTGCCCGGGTCCCGGGTGCCTGTGCCTGCGGGTGGCCAGGGGGAAGCCATCCTGGGTCCCCGGGTGCCTGCGGGTGGCTGGAGGAGGGAAGCCTGAGTCCCAAGTACTGGAGGGAAGCCAGTGCCGGCAGCTGGGGGAAGGAAGGCCTACTCTTGCACAAATTTTTGTGCATTGGGCCTCTAGTATTGTAATAAGTATGTATCATGTCATATAGGTACTAGTGTTATCAGTGTGACCATTTAGTTATATAACGTCTAATTACTGAGTTATGCACCTAAAGCTAATACAATATTATATGTCACCTGTAATTAAAAAATATATTTAAAGTAAAAAGAAAAAAGAGCTATTCCTTTGGGCAGTGTGAGGAAAAGGCATAAATCCTCTTCAGATTCATCTTAGATCACAGTAGAGACATTTAACTTTTATTTCCTAGAACTAATAATGGATATAAAAACACCCACTGACCACATTACTGAGTCATAGCATGTGCCTCCTCAAAGACCAGTATCATACTGTCCTGGTTTGCTCAGCTAATTGGTTCCCTTTTATTCTCTCTCCTCTGTCTTATCACTTTACATGACTGGGTGAACATCAGTACATTCCCAGCTGCTTGTTTTCCAGCTTGCAGTCCCTTCATGTTCCTCAGCTGTGCTACTCAAATCTTCAGAACTAGCTATGTCAGTTATGGTAAAAAAAAAAAAAAAAAAAAAAAAAAAAAAAAAAAAAAAAAAAAAAAAAAAAAAAAAAAAAAAAAGGAAAGAAAGAAAATCTCCAAATTATCCTTTCACAAGCAGCTATAATTTATTCAACAACATTTACGCACTCAGTATTTGACCATCATGGGTCTACCTGTAGACTAACCTAAACTTTATCCTGGTTATTTTTCAATGTGAGACTTTAGTCTTGAGATTCAATTTTTTTCTTAATGCACTAATGGGGGAAGAAACAAACCTAGAATGTATTCATTCTATTTTAGCTTTCCTGTCTGTTCGAAACTAAAATCTAGAGACATGACAACCAAATACAATGCATGAATATAAAGTTGCTGGTTAGAAAGTAAATAGTGCCCAGTGGTGTGGTTCAGTGCACTGGACGTGGACCCATGCAACGAGAGGTCACCAGATCAATTCTTGGTCGGGTAATGCCCAAGTTGTGGGCTCCACCCCAGTAGGGGGCTGCAGGAGGTAACCAATTGATGTTCCTCTCACACTGATGTTTCTATCCTTTTCCCTCTCTCTAAAAATCAATAAGAACACATATTTTTTTAAAGAAAATAAATAGCAATAGGATAAATTATTGGGAGCACTGGGAAATATGAAATAGAAGAGAATAATAATATTACAGAATTATTTTTTAAAATATATTTTATTGATTTTCCACAGGGAGGAAGGGAGAGGGACAGAGTTAGAAACATCGATGAAAGAGAAACACCGATCAGCTGCCTCCTGCACACTCCCCACCGGGAATGTGCCCGCAACCAAGGTACATGCTCCCGACCGGAATCGAACCTGGGACCCCTGAGTCCGCAGGCCGATGCTCTATCCACCGAGCCAAAGCGGTCAGGACAATATCACAGAATTATTGATAATTTTCTTGTAAGACCATGGTCTTAAATAAGATGGTTCTTAACCTAAAAGGGGACATGCTAATGTGTTCAGGAATGAGCTATCATGACTTATATATAAGTCAAATGCTACATGAATATACACACACATATATTCAGAGAGAAAGGCAAATATGGCCAAATGTTAACAATTATTGATTGTAGGTAGAGAAGAGTATATTCATTAGACTATTCTTTAAACTTGTCTGAAAATTGTCATAAGATTTTGGGAAAGAATTCTCAAATGGACCATTTTTTCCCTTTGTAATCTCTACATTATCCTGAAATGTGAACAAAGAATTATAGTTATTGCCCACCTGTCTGTTGGAATTCATTTCAGGCAAACTGTTTCACACCTCTCCCTGGTTCTTCAGGTATATTCCCATCTTAACACTTGCTAAATCCACATTTATTTTCAGTCTTAATGTCTTAGGAAGCTTAAGGGATAAATTCTGAATAAAAATCCTCTCAGGTTTTGTTTTGCTAAGTTTTATCCAGAATGAACTATCTGAAACTCAAATTCATAAGTGGTTACGAAAACCTTCATAAACTCATTATACCAATGAGCATGCCTCTCCTAAGAATGCACTAGTAGTAATACTAATGATGAGGATAAGAACAACAGCTAAGATGTGCTGAGCACAGGCTACACACCAGATCCTCTCCCAAGGATTTGATGCATATAAATCCATCCAATCTTTACAAAAGCACTATTAAATAGTTACCATCACCAACATTTTAAAGATGATCCCCAAAAGGGATAAACATTTTGTCCAACATCCCACAGGGAGGGAGAAGGTGGAATGGTGATGACAATCAGTATGGTGTGTGCCATGGATAAGAGGCTTCCTGTCTTTTTTACATTACAGAAATAATTACATAAATAATGGATATTTATTATTCAAAATAAAATTTAACAAAGATTAAATAGTGTTAGAAGCCTTCTATACATTTACTAAATGAATATACTTGGTGCAAATTCTCTTTGCTTTTATGGGCATAAGGAAGTTGTGATTCCCACTGCCAGAAGCCAGTTCCAGTATGTCAGCAGGGCTGAATCATCTGAAGGTGGCTGAGGGCATTTCCCCCAACCTGAAAAAGATGCAGAAAATGATTGCTTGCTGCCAGTCAGCTGAGGGCATTTCAATCTACACGTTATTGCCTCCTGCTGGCCAAACACCTGAACAGCCGTAGACAATTTCCCCCAATCTGATAATGGGTTCTGTATAGTAGCCCTCTGATGTGTATATCTACCTTGCCTTAGGACAATTTGTGTTAATAAATAGCAAGGGGTTCTGAGACAAGGAGAACTTCGTTTCTTTAGCCAAGCTCCTCTGGCCCCTAAATGCCTTACAAAATTATGTTTCATCTCTGGACTCTTGATTAATCTACACACAGCGCCTTCTTCAGATGCCTGAAGCCTTTTAGATGCTGGATTAAGACCACCAGCATCCCACATCAGCCAAATCTCCCTATAGCATGAATATTCTGCTAATCAGGTGACAAGTGAGGGATTTCTTGTTCCAATTATATCGTAACTTGTGTCACATTTTTAAAAGTATGAATGTTGTCTCAATTATTTCTGGGTACAAGCAAACTTTTGTTTTTAATTTCCCATCATTCATGGGCTGATACTTTTGTAAGATGCAATGATGTTATGGCAATTATCAAATTGCTATAAATGTTTCCAAACATTTACTCTCATTTTCTGCATTTATCTCATGATGGACAGGTAACAATTTTGTGGACTAGTACTAGTCTCTAGACAACAGTTTGAGTAGCACTTGTCTAAAGGTGTTCCTGCATTCTAATCTAAGGGTATCTCATGTAGATGAGTTCTCTGATGTATTCTAAGGTGCTTATCACATCTATAACCTTTCTGCATTCCTTACATTCCTAAGATTTCACAGCAGTATTAATTCTCTGATGTGCAGAGCAAGAACTGAATTACATTTCCATTCTTCCCTTACTCCTTAAAGTGTTTCGAAGTATAAATCCTCCAATGCTTATCAGACTTTATATCATGAATAAATATACATTCCTTTCATTTAAATAGTTTCAAATCAATATACATCGATGTTCAATAAGATCATGCAGAAGTCTAAAGGCCTTTTCATATTCCTTGTATTTAAAATATTTCTTACTAGTATACATTTCCTAATATCCATCAAATTTTCCACACACAGATAAGGCTTTTGCACATTCATAAATTTTCTCTAGAATAAGATTTCTCTGTTTAAGTTGTCCATACACAAAAAAATGTTTTCACATCTCTTCTCCAGTAGCAATTGTTTCAATGGAGTAAGTTGACCATATAAAGACTTCCCCATCCTTTATATTCACGGGGTTCATCATTACTATAAGTTCTCTCATGTTGAACAAGGCCTGGGACATGAGTAAATCTTCCTAAATTCCTTACATTATAAGGCTCCTCACTAGTATGAAATGTCTGATGAACACTAAGTTGATATCCATTACCAAAGGCCTGCCCACAGTCTTTACATTCATAGGATTTCTCACCAATATGGACTCTCTCATGTTTAACAAGGCTTGAACTCCAACTGAAGGTCTTCTCACATTCCTTACATTCAAAAGGTTTCTGACCAGTATGAATTTTCTGATGTTGAGCAAGGTGATAGCCACGACTAAAAGTCTTCCCACAATCTTTACATGCATACGGTTTCTCACCTGTATGAATTCTCTCATGTTGAACAAGACTTGAACCACAATTAAAGCTCTTCCCACATTCCTGACATTCGTAGGGTTTCTTGCCAGTATGAAATATCTGATGTCGAGTAAGTTGATAACCCCAACAAAAAGCCTTTCCACATACTTTACATTCATAAGGTTTCTTACCAGTATGGATTTTCTTATGCTGAGTAAGTTGATAGCCACGACTAAAAGCTTTCCCACATTCTTCACATTTGTAAAGTTTCTCACCTGAATGAATTATCTCGTGTTTAGCAAGGCTTGAGCCCCAAAAAAAGGCCTTTCCACATTCCTTACATTCATAAGATTTCACCCCAAAATGAATTTTCTGATGTTGAGTAAGGTGATAGCCACGACTAAAGGCCTTTCCACAATCTTTACATTTATAGGGTTTCTCATCAGTATGAATTCTCTCATGTTGAACAAGACTTGAACCACAATCAAACTTCTTCCCACATTCCTTACATTCGTAGGGTTTCTCTCTAGTATGAAATACCTGATGTCGAGCAAGTTGATACTCACTACCAAAGACTTTCCCACAGTCTTTACATTTACAGGATTTCTTACCAGTATGGACTCTTTCATGTTTAACAAGGCTTGAACCCCAACTAAAGGCTTTCCCACATTCCTTACATTCAAAAGGTTTCTGACCAGTATGAATTTTCTGATGTTGAGCAAGGTGATAGCCACGACTAAAAGCCTTTCCACAATCTTTACATGCATAGGGTTTCTCACCTGTATGAATTCTCTCATGTTGAACAAGACTTGAACCACAATTAAAGCTCTTCCCACATTCCTGACATTCGTAGGGTTTCTTGCCAGTATGAAATATCTGATGTCGAGTAAGTTGATAACCCCAACAAAAAGCCTTTCCACATACTTTACATTCATAAGGTTTCTTACCAGTGTGGATTTTCTTATGCTGAGTAAGTTGATAGCCACGACTGAAAGCTTTCCCACATTCTTCACATTTGTAAGGTTTCTCACCTGAATGAATTATCTCGTGTTTAGCAAGGCTTGAGCCCCAAAAAAAGGCCTTTCCACATTCCTTACATTCATAAGATTTCACACCAATATGAATTTTCTGATGTTGAGTAAGGTGATAGCCACGACTAAAGGTCTTTCCACAATCTTTACATTCATAGGGCTTCTCACCACTATGGATTCTCTCATGTTTAACAAGACTTGATCCCCAACTAAAAGTCTTCCCACATTCCTTACATTTGTAGGGTTTCTCACCAGTATGAAATCTCTGGTGCACAGTGAGTTGAGAGGCACTAAAAAAGTCTTTACCACATTCCTTACATTCAAAGTGTTTTTCAGCTGTATGAGTTCTCTCCTGTTGAACAAGTTTTGAACCATGACTACAAGTTTTCCCACATTTCTTATAAAGGTTGGGTTTCTCTGGATTAAGTCTCTGATGTGCAGTAAGAGATTTACTTTTTTGGTAAGTGGGCATTTTTTCATAGCTAACTGTCATTTGACTGAAGTATTCCTCTTGATGTTCCTGTAGTTCATCAAATTTACTTTTGCACTTCCAATTATTTTCAAAAATGGATGTCTCAAGATCAAGGGCTTTACTTCTTTCCTTTACTGCCCTTTGGGAAAAACTTATTTCAGAAATGTTCTTTCCTGAAACGTTATTTTTGATCTCATATGTTGACTCCAAATCTGAAAGAAAACAGGAAAACCACACATTTTTATTTCCTCTACCAGAAAAATGCCCACTATAGTAAAAATAATAGATGAATTGAAAATAATACCCATAAGTGAATTGGATAAGTAGACTTACTAAACTCCTAAGCATCAAGTCTCTCCTCATCAAATTCAAATTTGATTTCTCAGCCCTTGTAATCTTAATGTTCTGAATTGACAGTTTTCTGGAGAATTTGACAAATATCACTTTATCAAGTCCCTCTTCCTGAGTTTGGTTTAAGATCCCTTAAACCAAAATGTGCCCTTGCACCAGTCAAGCCCTTCTGTGAACAGGTGTGATTCCAGCCAAACTTTTAATGACTGTGTATAGGCTGGCATGATTAACTGATTTCTAGAAAGTCTTCACATTTAAAAACAACTTCATTAAGCTAGATAATTCTCCCTCACAGGATTTTTTCTGAGTGGCTGGTGTTGGGCTAGAAAGTCTGAGCAGTTATTAAGTTCCAAGGCTCTACTGGATTTCCAAACAAGAAGTGAAACAACACTAACTACAGCTGAATACAACCATCCAGCTCAAATCCTGATACACAAAGAGGTTAGTCACCAGTGGATGTGGGAAGTTTAGAGCAAAGAAAGATATTTGAAACCTAGAAACAAGAAATAAACGGAAACTAATGAAAGCTATCCCCAGTCCCCACTCAGCTCCAGGCTTGGAACGCGGTTTTGTACAACTTAGCATGAACAAATAGTTCAATTAAGTTTGAATTGCCAGATAAAGGCTTGCATTATAATTACTTGGTACTTGAATGTTTTTTGTAAGGCTTAACAGAGTTTATAAATGAATACAGGTTTAACTTCTTGTTGGATGTTTTTAAAAAAATCATTGAGAACCCAAAAGCACTTTTGTTTATACGGGTTATGTCTTTTTACAATAAATCATTGAATGTTAACAGATTTTATGAAAAATAATTGTACTTTCCAAAATAAAACAACTGGATTCTCATATCTGCTTCTGCATTTAATCTGTGGCAATGCTATTTTGGTTGAAGTATATGAAGAATCCAATCTTCCACAGATATGCAGTTGTAAAATGGAATAATCTATAATAATAAAAGCATAATATGCAAATCGACCAAATGACCTAACAGCAGAACAGCCGTCTAGACAACCTTCTGACGACCATGCTATGGCACGCACTGGTGACAGGTGGGTGCGATGCAATTGGTCAGGGGCCTCTGCCATCGCCCCATGATCACCCTGCAGAGGAAGGCCCAGGCCACCGGCCAGTGACGCTGTGGCAGGTGCACAGGGCGGGCCAGCAATTGGCCCACAGAGGGAGGTCCAAGCCAGCCAAGTGATCGCACCCCACACCTGCCATCCGCAGAGGGAGGTGACGGGTGGTGGTGGAAGAGGGGAAGTGCTCCACAGATGGCAAGCAGTAGCAGCGGGGGGGAGGGGCTAGCTGCCGGCAGCCTGGGGAAGGAAAGCTCCAATAGGCCCTGAGGACCAGGCCTAGGGACCCTACCTGAGGGGTCTGGATTGTGAGAGGGGGCAGGCTGGGCTGAGGGACAACCCTTCCCCGCTGTCTTCCATGCACGAATTTCGTGCAACAGGCCTCCAGTATTTTATAAGCCTGTTCAGATCATTGTGGATGTGTTTCTTTGATACTACAGTAAAACTTGAGAAGTTGTAGTTCCTTAAAAGTTAACTACAATGAGGAATATGGAACTATACCTAGGAACTTTTCATACTATGTTACATTAAAATCCATTACACTTTGAATGGCCTTTTATCCATGCATAATTTTGCAACATCATGCACTGGTCATGTGAAAAATAGTGGTTCACTGCATTGTGTAGATATTTGAAAATTTGACATATTTCATTATACACTATGAAAACAATCATATGGTAATATTACCACCTATCTCACTAGGAAAAAAATAAGTATTGAAAAGCTATAAAGCTCAAAATGGTGGTTATAAGTTTCATACAATTCTAACTTTTACTTGAAAGTTGAATTCTATTGTTGGCAACAAATAGTTGTTCTTGAAATGACAGGCTCACGTGCAAGAAAATTTTACCAACTACCTAAGTCTGGATAACCGTAGTGTGTCTGTTAGTCAGCTTTCAAGAAAAAAATGGCGCTCCATAAAAAATGGCGGGTTTAACTCACAATCAAACAACTGCACAAGTGGCTTTCCTCAAGGCCACCATCATACTTTGGTATACAAACAGAGAAGCTTAACAGATACTTCCTATTTTATCACAAAATATTTTCTTAATGCACACTCAAGGGTCAAGATGTAATAAAATACATCTCAGAGTAGGGTACTGAATGTCAATGTGAGGGGGGTTCCAATATAAAAAGGATTGTCCCATGTAGAAAGTCAGAATGCAAGCAGGACAAGTGTCTGTGTGTGATCTGGCATGGGCTGCCAGGGCCCAAGTAGGATGAGAATGGCAATCATATGATTAAGGTGGTGGTGGTAGTGGAAGGCTGGCTACATATAGAGAATTTGATCAAGTAAATAAATATATTAAGGATAATGGAAGCCATGTTTTCCACTGTTAGAGAAGGGAGTTAGAAATGCGGAAAGTGATTAAGTTAAAATGAAACCTGTAGTGTTGAATTAGAATTGGAGATATCTGTGTGAACTCAAGATTTTCAATATATAGAAGTAAATGTGTGTGCATGTATATGTATATATATAGTATATAAGTATAGTCTCTAGTTCTGTCCACTGAGAAGGCCGGGGAGCAGCCATCCTTCAGCAGCAATGAGCAAACCTAGTGTCCAGATTTGGGCTTCTAAATACCACTCTGGACTAAAAGGAACCACTTTAAAGAGGTGGTTGATATTAAAGCTGAAACAGGGAAAGTACAAGATAAGCCTGAAGTGCATTTGTGTCAGAAATAAGGAAGTGTTTAGAGTGATGGAGATATGACAGAAGACACAGAAGCCCCATGACAGGGTTCCCGGGTGGTCAAATCTGGAACAAGCTCAAATATTTTGAGCTTCAAAATAAATAATGGGAAGAGCATATTACAGCCCACTGACTAGAAATCCAATATATAAATAAAAGGAAGTCTAAATATTTAGCCCTGACCAGTCTGGCTCAGCATCGGCCTGTGGACTCAAGGGTCTCAGGTTCAATTCCGGTCAAGGGCATGTACCTTGGTTGCGGGCACATCCCCAGTGAGAGGGGTGCTGGAGGCGGCTGATCGATGTTTCTCTCTCATCGATGTTTCTAATTCTCTATCCCTCTCCCTTCCTCTCTGTAAAAAAATCAATAAAATATATGTGTATATATATGTGTGTATGTATATGTATATGTATATATATGTGTGTATGTATATGTATATGTATATGTATATGTGTGTGTGTATATATATATATATATATATATATATATATATGTATGTATATGTATATATATATATGTACTTGGGTTGCAGATTCGATTCCTGCCCTAGTCCAGGAGCATGTGGGAGGCAACCAACCAATGTGTCTCTGTTGATGTTTCTCTTTCTCGCCCCCCCACTTTCCTCCCTTCTACTCTAAAAATCAACAGAAAAAATATCCTTGGGTAAGGATTAACAAAACAAACAAAAAATTACAGACTTCATGAATGAATGCGTATATTTACTCACAAATACAAAAGAGCTGGAAAGGTGATGAGTCCAACATATAAGCAAAATGGTTATACTGGAAACAAAAAAAGCACACCCTCCTCACTGAAATCGAAGGGAAATATGAGAAAGAAACAAGGAGGGTAGGAATGAGATCAAGATGATGTTCCTTTGGTAGCTCAAACTAAGACTTCAATTTTCTCCCAGTGATGGGCCTCCATTCTACGCGTGTTGGTCCTTCATAGGGACCTTTCCAAACATCACCCTGGATGTTCCTGCTTCTCCTCTTCTGTGACCTGTGAGCTTGTTTCCTGCAATGTTGGTTCCCTCCTGTCTTTGGCTTCCTGGGTTAAAACTGCTCAGCCCTCCTCTCACAACCACCTACGACTCTCTCCTCCTTGCTCCAATTATGTTGTCGCATATGCCTACTCTAAGCTAAAATAGTTGGTTAACTATCAATAAAGTAAAGGTAAAAATAATGTCGACAAAGACCTCAGAGAAGAGAAGGATGATGGGAATAAAGACCATGACATCACATAGATAGGAAAATGATCTTGTTTGAGATTCCTCCGGCTCCATCCCTAGAAAAACAGAATATAGTACCTGGAGCCAGACTTCCTATGTTCAGTTGCTGCCACTGCCTCCCACCAGCTGTGTGACCTTAGAAAGTCACTTAAACTATATGTGCCTCAGATAAAAAAAGAGTACTCACCTGTGCCCTGGCTGGGGTAGTCCAGTTGGTCGGGTGTCGTCCCATGCACTGAAAGGTCGTCAGTTTGATTCCTGGTCATGGCACATCCCCAGGTTTCAGGTTTGATCTCTGTTGGGATGTGTACAGGAGGCAATCAATTGATGTTTTTTTCACATCGATCTTTCTCTCTCTCTCTCCCACCCTCTCCTTTCCTCTCTCTCTAAAAAAATCAATAAAAACATATTAAAAATAAAACAGTACCTGCCTCATGGGGACACTGTGAAAGTTAAGTAAGTTAATATATGTGTTCTACTTACAATAAAGCTTAGTTTATAGTAAGTACAGTGTTAACTGTTAATATTATTATTGTTGTTACTTTCCTAAGAGGAAAACAAGAAGTTTCATGAGTCGTTTTTAGGAGTTAGCTCAGATTGTAACTTTTTACTCTAACTTTGTTGTAAGAAAAGAAATGCATTTGCTTAGTAAGAAATAAATTCTGTTCATTCAAACCAGCCCTAGCTAAAGTGAAGAGGCTCTTTTGAAAGTTAGAGTGTATCAGGACTCTGTTCCTAGCTGTATGACCTCCATGGGGGTCAGGAAAGAACTGAGAGCAGTGCTTCTTTAGGGTGTGTAAAAATCACCGAGGGATCTTGTAAGTGCAGATTCTGTCCTGCAGGTCTGGGGCAGGACCTGACAAGCTGCATTTCTAACCCGCCCCAGAAGAAGCTCATGTTACTTCTTTGTGTAACACTTAACGATAAAAAAGTTAAAATCCCATGTAAACCAAGTCATGGCTTCCAATCCCTGAGAAAACAATCTACATCCCCTCCCCATCCCGCCCCTTGCATGTCATCTGGGCCCTGCCTGTCTTCCTCACTGATTACTGACACCCTCTCCTTCACTACTGTGCTCTGGCCTTCTTACGCTTCCTCAAACAAAAGAACCACACTTGCAGTTAAACACAGGATGAAACCTGGTTTTTCCAACAATGGTTAGGAAATAAATGCCCCATCACACAAATCCAGCTCCTTGGTCATTAAAGGAGAGAGGCCATTCATTGCAGGAAGGGTCAGAGGAAGATGTGAAGCTCGCTGAGGGATGGGAAGATCAAGGAGCTCAATGAACCCATTTCTACCCAACAAATATGAAACCATTCCTTTGAGGACAGGAAAAGAAATTCATCTGGTTTCTTCAAAAACAGCCCTGTAATTCCTGGGGAAGAGAGCTGATGTTGCGGAGATGAGATTCTGGATTACTCCAGGCGGGTGACCTTACCCAGTGAAATCAAGTGACTGTAATTCTCCAACATCACATCCATGTATAAGTCCTTTTGGGCAATGTTCAGGCACTCCCACTCTTCCTGAGAGAAGTAGATGGCCACATCACTGAAAGTCACCAACCCCTAAAACCAAAAACCACATGTTACTTATGAAATTAAAAAATTCAAGAAAATATTTCCAGGAGGGAAAAAAAAAAAGGTTGTGAAGGATAAACTGCAAGAAGAGAAAAATATGACAATGAAGGAGGCTTGAAGCTTGTGATACATACATGTAGGAAAAAGTAAGGAAGTTAGTCTGACTAAAGTGGTGTGTCTACATGTTCTAGAAGAATCCTGGTAGAGCAGTAAAAACTTCCTGGATACTGTGAGATAACTCAGTTCTCCAGACCTGTCTGATAATATATTTAAAAATCCCAGTTTCTCTTCTATTCAAGAAAAATAGTGGAGGGGAGAAAGGGAGGCTTATGGGTATACATACACATACCCTGCTACGTGCCTGCTTCATAAATTTTTTATAAATGTGAACTGCTATACCATCTTTTCCCTTTAAGGTAGTGGTTCTCACCCTTCCTAATGCCAAAACCCTTTAATATAGTTCCTCATGTTGTGGTGACCCCCAACCATAAAATTATTTTCGTTGCTACTTCATAACTGTAATGTTGCTACTGATATGAATTGTAATGTAAATATCTGATATGCAGGATGTATTTAGGCGACCCCTGTGAAAGGGTCATTCCACCCCCAAAGGGGTCGCAACCCACAGGTTGAGAACCACTGGTTTAAGGAATATGGAGATGAAATTTTCCCCAAAAAACACACTATTAAGTCTCTATTTCAGAAATATGATTTCCATTAAAAATTATCATTAAGCCTCAAGTAAATCATTCTGTTAGATTTCATCAAAAGAATTTTTTCTTATTATGATGAATACATAAAATGGGTTATTAGCTACAATTCAGTTCATCATTTGGATATATGAGATTAATAACTTTATTATGTTTACATATTTAGGTTAAACAAAATTTCTAAAGATTTTCTTAATTCTTGGAATCATACTTAAAAATCTGGGTCATCTTTTCTTTGGGAAATATTTTTTAAAATGTATTTTTATGGATTTCATAGAACAACAGAGAGGGAGGGATAGAAACATCAATGATGACAGAGAATCATTGATCAGCTGTTTCCTGCAAGCCCCCTCCTGGGGACTGAGCCCGCAACCTGGGATGTGCCCTGACCAGGAATCCAATGGTGACTTCCTGGTTCACAAGATGGCACTCAAGCTCTGAGCCACACCTGAGGGGCTGGATCATCTTCTTGTTATCATTAACCACCATCGTTTAACATGTTCCTTGTTCCTGAGTTGGGGGATACTGTGTGTAACAGATGTTGCCCAAGACCTGTAGGTCCTGGTCAATGACAAAATGGACTTGGATACTGGTGTTCATCAATTAGGGAATCCCTGGAAAGAACCACTCACTCCCCCTCTAATTCTGAAAGCCTTACAAAGCATAGGATTGCACATAACTTAGGCTGAGGCCAAGAAATCCCAAATCTCACCCAAACCTTATAGAAAACTCAGGTCTGTGAAGAAGTTCCAAGCTCTCCTGTGTGGACCACTGGGAACCTCATCACTAACACATCATATCACAGACTTGACAAGGGAAAGAGAGATTCTGATAAGGGAAATAGTGCACAAAGGTGGAGGTGATAACAAAGGGCACCACCTGAGACAGCTTGCCATGGACATGCCACAGGGACACACCAAAGCTCTTCCAGAGGACATGCCCCCGAAACTGCCTTCTTGGTGGCCAGCCATCTAAGGGAACAATATCCTGACTGGCTTCTTTCCTAGCTCCTGCCAATCAACATCTACTCTAATAAAACAGTAATATTGAAATTGACCGTTTCTCTGGGACACCTAAAATGCGCTCACCCGCCAAGCCACGCCCACCAGCCAATCAGAGCAGTTGTATGCAAATTAACCCAGCCAAGATGGAGGCCAACCACCACGGAACTAGATCAAATAGGAGGCTTCCGTTGCACCAGGAGTAAACCGTCTGCCTAGGCCGGGTGGGCCTCTCTCTGCTGAAGGCAACATAGTTGCAATTATAAAAGCCACAGAGCTGAAGCAAACAGGAGGCTTCCATTGCATCAGCAATGGAGGAAACTGTCTGCCTAGGCTGGCTGGGCCTCTACTAAGGCAACATTGTTTCAATTACAGAAGCCACGGAGCTGAAGCAAACAGGAGGCTTTCTTACCTGCCCAGGCCTCGGCTTAAAGCAACAGTGTTTCAATTATAGAAGATAAATAAACCCCAGGCTGGCCACACCCCCATGGGGTGAGGGTCCACACTGGGAGGCTTGGCCAGCCTGCAAACAGCCATCAGCCCCTCACCTAGGCTGGCCAGGCACGCCAGCAGGTGGACATCCCCTGAGGGGTTCCAGACTGCAAGAGGGCACAGGCTGGACTGAGGGACCTCCCAAGTGCACATATTTTTGTGCACTGGGCCTCTAGTCTTAGCAGAAAAGGGAAAAGTGTCGTTTCCAAAATGTCTACAGTCTTTCATTCTCTCCTCTTTCCTCTTTCTCTTATATAAATCCCAACTGTGCTTTGATAGATAAAATCCATCTACTATTGGTTTTTCCTTTTATACAAGAGAGCTACCCTTTGACAGAAGCTCAAGTACTTCCCACAAAAGACTCCATTCCTCTACTTTCTGACAGAAGACTGAGCATGCAGGAGATGTTGAATGAGTGTGATGACTGACTGGAAAAGGCACCTAAGGAGGGCGCTAGGGTATTTGGTACCATCCTTCACTGGAAGAGGAGGAACAGAGAAGCGGGTTCAGGGATGGGGTTCCGTTAGGTAGAAGGCTTTAGTATAATTAAGGAAAATATTTACATAAACTAAAAATCACTGTATTCCAAGTAGAGAGAAATACCAACTTACATCAGTCATGGTTCTGCAATTGCAAGAACTAATTAGTGCTCCATGGGGTTCCTCTACTGGCGAAGCACAGAGTTCAGGAAAGCCAGAGCTGAGGAAGGAAAGGGAAGCTTGAGACCAGATGTGCTTAACTGATCCCATGATGACTCAAATGAATCCACACCCCACACCACAATATGTGGAATCTAAACTCTCACCTATAATCTCCAGGTCCTTCAGCAGAAAGGTTTCTTTAACAGCCCAATTCTGGGGGTGCAGCTATGACCCTGGGACTGGACCACTCAGTCCTCCTCAGATCAGATCTCCTACCTTCCATTACCACCTATCAGGGCTGAGAATGGCCCACATGGTCCTAGACTAGAATATTCTTCATGGACTTAGGACTTTAGAAAATTGGTCAAGACATAAGAGCAGACAGGACATACAAACAATTGCTCAGGTGCCCAAAAATATGACTTAATGCATTCAGAACATCCATGCAATGGACACTTTGAAACTATGCTAAGTTGGGGGAAATAATCAAGATCTATTGTCAATAGAAAAAAGATAGGTTACATGATGTATATAGTATAACTACATTTTTAAATAAGTATATATCAATACAGAAAGACTGATGGTCAGACATCAATAGATGAAAAATTGTTTGGAAAGTTATATAGCTATCTATACTAATAAAAGGGTAATATGCTAATTAGACTAGGAGACCTTCTGGATGTCTTTCCAGACAAAGTCATGGTGGTGGGGCCAAGGCAGAGGCAGTTAGGGGCGATCAGGCCAGGAGGGGAGGGCAGTTGGGGGTGATCAGGCTGGCAAGGGGGGGCAGTTGGGAGCGAGCAGGCCGACAGGCAGAGTGGTTAGGAGTGATCAGGCAGGCAGGCAGGTGAGAGGTTAGGAGCCAGCGGTCCTGGATTTTGAGAGGGATGTCCAACTGCACACACACAGGAATACTAAGAATGAATATGAGGATATAATTTTTACCTCATTCTCTATATGTTTCCTGGGTTAATAAATTATTTTGCCACAACCTGTATTAATTCCATAATCAAAGCTATAAAGCTTATTTCCAAATGTAAAATACTGAGTGACAGGGAAGAGGTAAATTGCAGTCATTAAGAAAACTACACAGCCCAACACTGAAAATCAGTGGGCTTGAAACAAATTACACCTATTACACCTACCAGCTCTGGAACATCCCGGGGCTGTAGCTCATCACTACAATGAGACACTTTCACTGTCAAGATTCTCCCTCAATGAACACAAATTATGTAAGTCACCTCCAAATCTAAGGAAGAAAACATCCTATATAATAAAGGAGAAACATGCAAATTAGCCATCACTCCGTCACTCCACTACACCCAGCAGCCAATCAGGAGCGAGTATGCAAATTAACCCAACTAAGATGGCAGTGGCCATGGAGCTGGAGCGAGGAGGCAGCTTGGGTTGTCCCAGCGATGGAGGAAGCCAATCTTCCCACCTGCCCTGGCCAGCCCTGGGATCTGCTCAAGGCTACAAAGTTTCAATTATAGAAGATAAATAAATCCCAGATACCTGCTTCCAGCCCAGTCTGGCCTCCGCTAAAGGAGATGCTGAAAAAAAAAAAAAAGGAAAGGCTGAGAGCTTGGGTCACCGGTGGGCATGACCAGCCTGAAAACGGCCCTCAGCCCCTCACCCAGGCTGGCCAGGTGCCCAAGTAGGAAACCCCACCCTGAAACGGATGTGGCCGGGCCTGCATGAAAACAGCCCTCAGTCCCTTACCCAGGCTGGCCACACCCCCATGGGGTGAGGGTCCCCACTGGGGGGCTTGACCAGCCTTCAAACAGCCATCAGTCCCTCACCCAGGCTGGCCAGGTACCCCAGTGGGGACCCCCACCCTGAAGGGGATGTGACCAGCCTGAAAACGGCTCTCAGCCCCTCACCCAGGCTGGTCAGGCACTCTAGTAGGGACCCCCACCCTGAAAGCAGCCCTCAGCCCATCACCCAGGCTGCCCACACCTCCATGGGGTGAGGGTCCCCACTGGAGGGCTTGGCCAGCCTGCAAAAAGCCATTAGCCCCTCACCCAGGCTGGCCAGGCCCAGCAGCAGGACCCCCAACCTGATCCAGGATACTCTTCAGGGCAAACCAGCCAGCCCTCACCTGTGCACCAGGCCTCTATCCTAACTAATAAAAGGATAATATACTAATTAGACTGGGAGTACTTCCAGGAGACCTTTCAGATGTTCTTCTGGACAAAGCCATGGTGCCAGGGCCGAGGTAGAGGTGGTTAGAGGCCAAGAAGGGAGGGCAGTTGTGGGTGATCAGGCTGATGGGGGGCAGGGCCACTGGGGGTAAGCAGACCAGCAGGGGGCCAGTTGGGGGTG